>JAFELO010001575.1:148342-191092 GCA_017140195.1 Eumaeus atala
AAGGAGCATTTGGATGAAGGTCGGGGAGGCGCCTCTCACCCACATGATACCGCCGCAAATTGGAGTTTCTGATGACCGGTTGGGGGTAAGGCCCCATATATCTGCAAGATTTCTGCGGGTGTCTGTGGGCATCAGTATTCATAAAAAGTTAAGTTCTGACTGAACGTTTGTCGGTCCCCTTATAGACAGATTAAGTACAATAAAAAATGAGATATGAATATACCAGGGTAATATAAATTAAAAGAGGTTTTATATTCCGACAGCCATGATAAAACACTGGCTGAGGGTTTACGTTTGACGTTTGCCAAACTAGCACTTATTCATATTTTAACCCGAATAGGGGAAACGATTTCTCTTTTTGAGCCACTTTATTGAATTACCTTCAAGTCGGCGCTCAAATATCTGGCAAATACGTCTACACAAACTTTTCCCCGACCCAGCGACCCTTTCAAGCAAAATTGATTTTTACATTTATATAGAGTCTTTTGCATAAATGTATCTAAACTACTTGTATTACCGTGTTAAGTTTTAAAGTGTTCTATCTTCAATACTCTCTGAAACCTCTAAAATACAATTTTTACATGTCTATTTCAGATATACCACAGATCATAACGCTCGTCTTATATATCAAAAACTCCTGAAACAAAAGAACAATCTAAGCAGAAGACTGAGAGCGTGTGCGAAGTCATGGCGACTGGTTTTTGGGGTGCTCGAGGGATTATTTTAGTGGGTTATTTGCCATGTGGAAACGATATGAAACACCGACGGGGTACAAAATCTGCAGACTGTGAGCATGCTGAAGTTTGCCCCTGCCATTACATTAGATTTGATAAAGCGCAAATCCTCACTAGGGAACATCGATTCCTTCCAGGAATGATCCGTGAGGCTATATAAATTAAAAAACATCCAAATTTCAATAGAGAACACGGCTGGGTTCTTCCCTCTGCTTGGGACCCAGTGGTAAACATAATCAAATCAAAAAATAAATACACCTCAAGACAGCAAGATATAATAATAATAATAATAATGTAATAATAATAAGTACTGTTTGCGTTAATCAGAATAACTATAATTATAATTCTTTGGGTACTTTTAAAAACTTGGTACATCAGGACATCTGTCATCTCAGTTCACCCGTGACCATGGTTGCTGTAAAGCTTCTGAAACGTCGGGCTACATAAGTAATTTAATAAACCGCGATAAAATCCGTAAAAGTAGTTCTATTGTAAACAGGAAAAATAATAAATGGAGAGTATTATGCAAGCTTGCTGCAAACATTTTGTGAATAAATCCGAAAGAAACGGCCTCATTTAGCCTAAAAGAAAGCTTTATTCCACCACGACAACGCACCTGTCGTCAACGGTTGCAGTTGCCAAACTCCATGAATTACGGTTCGACTTGTTACCACATCCTCCTATTCCCCAGATCTGGTCCCGTGCGACTTCCACTTATTCCTGGATCTCAAGGAATGGTTAGGTGGCCGAAGATTCGCATCAAATGATGAAGTCACTGTTGCCGTAGACGAGTATTTTGAGGGCTTAGGTTAGGTTAGGTTAGAAGAAGAAACCATTTTATCAAACTGGTTTAACGGCATTGGAGAAACGCTGGAGTTATTACATCGAGGAGGAAACAACGTTGAAAAATAAAATAATAAAATTGTTTTAAACAGATTACTAAAGATTTTCTTTGTCGTTTCAGATACTTATCAATCTCACTCATTGCTTAATCACGAAACTAACTCAGAAACTATAACACTTACAAAACTAACGGCAGGTGGGTTCCCTTTAGGGCTCAGACATCCGCTGAGAACGAATTTTATGAAATTCTACAACTAAAGAACGCTTCAGGCAGAGGTAATGTCATGCTGCATAGCAGGATGTAGTGCCATACATAGTGCATGACACTAATCGTCCTATGCAACGAAATTGGCCCGGCACGACCGGGGAGGTACCTCTCGTTCACATAATACTGCCGTAAAGTAGTGGAATCGAAAAATTTATTTATCACGTTTTCCGTTTCACGACACTGTGGTAATCAGCTTTATAGTGACCCAATAGACATTAATATTTTATCTGCATAGGATATAATCGTATTAAAGTACTCGGATGTGTCAGTTAGTTTGTTATTCCTTAGAAGCTCTAACCCTACAGCTGACATTGGCATGTTACATGAAGTATTTAATGTATAGGAAATTATATATGAACACATTGTTCACCACCACAAGACACAAAACAAGAATACCTTCATCAAATTGAAATTACATTCATTAATTTTACAAGGAATAATAGAAGGTGGGCAGGGTAAGGAATACCCAAAGAACCGCGTTCTAATTTTATAAAGTCCAAAAATTATTCACCAAAAAATTTGTTTTATGTTATATGTTATTTCAATACTTTGTGTCACATGGAATATATATGACGTGTAAACTGGGACGAACTCCATCTATAATGATTAATGTTTCCCATTTATACCGCGGGCCCGGGAATCGGGAGCAGAAAGAAAAAAAAACTTGATTGATGCGGCCTCGAGGACACGTTATATTTACCCACATTCCCTGTTCCCCCAGTTTTCCCATTTTGATTGATGGAATTGGGATTTATGTTGCTCTACTTATTTTCTCACCACAAACAACTCGCGTGACACTCATCCAAAAATAATTCTAAGCCGATATTTACACTCACAGACACTGTCATTTGTATTGTTAATAATAAGGGTGGATATCTATCGTAATTAATCCAGGTGAAAATGGGCCGAACTAATTTCAATTTACTTCTATTCTACCTGCCCAGACTAGATGTATATTATACACCAACATTGCTATAATTTCCATATTTACAGTAATATTCTAGATGCAATTTTTTTCTTGAAATTTGGCTGTGATTGAGATTATTTCTCGAATGTTATTCAAGCGCAATTATGTAAATTATTTTTATCGAACATAAATGTTGTACTCGGAAAACATTTTAAGTAAATGCAGGGCACATCTTGTACTCTATTTATGCTAAACAGGTTGTTTGAGATTTGAAAGTAGAATAAATGAATGGACACAGGACTTGAGCTTGAGGTACACCGGCAGATAAAGACTAGCGCTACGAAATCTATATACCTATTCCGCAAAAGAATAGTGGTCACAGAAAGCTTAATCGCTTATTTTTTTTATAAATAAAGAAAAACATTTTTTATGAAACCATAAAATATTTGAAATGTTTCAATGCTATAGTCTGCGTATGTTAAGACAGTGTCTGTCCTTGCGTCCTAATAATCTAACGAATGACGATTAGTTAAAGAGACTTACATAACTAACAAAAAGAAAAACCACACAATAAAACACAAACAATTAAAATTTTAGTCATTGCCGAGTTGGTTATTCGCTGACAGGAACGCGAGCATTTTTTCTACAGATTGTCTTCACGCTGTCGTAAAAAAGCATAAAACTGAACAATCCCATGACATTCTAAAGGTCGAACGGTACTGAAAGGCGTGAAACAAAGCATGACTTATACACGTTTTTAATTCTGTGCCGAAGCGATGCGACCCGCAACGAGTGACGTCACAAGGTCACACGATACTATTATGGATTAATTTGCATTTAGAACACTACGTTCTATTATTAAATATTTGAATAGGCACAATAGGCACGTATGTGACTAATTATAACGGAGTATCAGTGTAAGTACTTCATGAGTCTCAGTTATGTAATCTGTCTAGTGTAATGGGAATCATCACTATCACCCGTCGTCCATTTTTAACATATTATTTGGTACTACAGCTGTGTTCTAGTATTCTTCTGTATTAGTCAAGCTATAAAACTGTACTTATAATAAATCAGATAGGTGTGTTCACAAAAAATCGAGTGTGCTAAAACCATACTATCCTATGTCGTCCTCTCAAATTCGTAAGGTTCCATAACACTCTCTTCTCGCATTGACCAGCTTACGCCCCAAGTCTGATGTGCGTAAAGAGTTTTAACTTAAAAATAGCAAAGATTATCACGCTAATAATGACCGCAAGATAGCGGCTCTACCACTGCTCAATAGCAGATAGGTCTTCGGCACCCTAAACTCCATAGTCTATTGGCATCACAGTGAAAGCAAACACTATGTTTGTTTATTCATTTGACATAGAATACGATAGAAGGTCACATACAATCCCACAGCGGCTTAGTTCATTATGGCTGTACGTTTTAACAAGATACGTAGAGCCACGTCCTGACTCCACCGGTATGTTGATAGTTATTGTATGGACTTTGGCCACATTCCCATTATCTCAATTGATGGCACATATTGTTATAATAATAGTTAGGAAAGAGTGCAATATCATCATCACTGAACTTGATTTTGGACGTCGTATCCTCTCCCGCCCATACAGTTCATCGGTGTTTTTTCAACAGATACATCAATATTACACAGCACGAAGATATGAAAGAATTGCGTTCACTACTCACATCTCTCCGCCTACTTCGATATCAGGCGTGAGTTTGTGTAATTATGTATGTAGTATTATACATTGGTGTACCAGTATAGTTGTCACGAAGTTATTCTCAATGAGTACGAGTAATACTTTTGCATTAGCGCGAAACACCAACCATTACCGCTCTATCGAGTACAAAGGCACATAAAACCAATATTTCCTAATCCTTTTCAGCTCTATTCTAATTCTAACATTATTCAGATTCAATAAACCGCGCTAACTTGTTACTTTATAGACTTGCTATAGAAGCCAGCCTATCGATATTTTCTTTCATTAAATAATTTTCACACGGTACTATCATTGCTCTACTGCTCATCTGCTTCACGATGATTTTGCTTGAAAATACTACGCATAGTATATATTATGTAATAAGTAAGAATGTTCAATCCCGATAAAACCCAAGATTTGCGCCTTACGACCAATAATTTATCTAATATGATCTCTTCCAACAGTGGATGACGTCCAGTTCAAGATTATCAATTTGTAGCATCACGAACTTAATTTAAAACCCAAAATACCGCGAATATATTAACAAAATTTTCAACTTTGTAATCTATATAAATTCTACGGCCAGCAAATCCGTTAAGATGTGGCAATGTTGGGAAACTCAGATGTATACGGTGAAACTGTGAGTTAAATATTTGGAAGTACAGTTCAGTATTATACTGACCTGTCTGACTGACGATGACCCTCTGCGTATATTTACGGTTACAAATATATAACAAGGAACGTCTCAAATATTATCACAACGATAATCACAACTAACCGAAAGATTGAATGATCCTTCTTTACGAAAATTAAAAATGTTCTCTCAAATAGTACATATTCGAATTAGTAAGTGAGAAAAAAAATCTCTTAAAATATTCAAATGCACAATAATAAACATAAAATTAAGTTATTCTGACACTTCCTGTACTGATCTGTCAATGTAAATGCGCCAACAAGCTAATATAAAAGAAGGCTATATTCGCAGTGTCACTAGCGCAGTCTGCAGTTTCGCAAACGAACTAGCGAGCGTTAGAGAACACAGACATTTCTCGTATTCCAATTTCTCTACGGGTTTTTTTCGGGGCAGGTGATTACTAACAGAGCGGAATGTAAATATAAGAAATGTAAATGGCATTGTTTTGATTATATGGCGGTACTATCGTGCACGTAACTACAGCGGTCGCGTGATGTGGACCCCCAAAGGTCATGAACGTATGCAGGTAATAATTACTTATTTAACATATAGTGTATAATTACGTCTCAGATTTTGAAAAGTCAACAAAATTACGCAAGGATATTTAAAAATATTAAATAATATCGTTTCCGTTGTTTTGATACTTAAAAAATACTTCAAAATGTATTATTTGGGATAATCTAGGTAGTTCTAATGATACTTGATGCTCATGACATTTAACAAAGTAAAAGAACCGTCCATTAATCACGTGATGTATTTTGACATATTCTTACCCCCCCTGGTGGTACATAGTGAGGTTTAAGACTACTCACTAGTACTAAAGTAGGTATCTGACAGTCCTTTTGCAGTCTAGGGCAACCATAACGCCGCGTTTCGGTAAAATTTTGCGCGTTTGTCGAAAACTTTAATACACGTGATATATTACTACACCCTCCACCTGTGTGATATTTCATACAGGTATGGGACAGGCGAGGAATCGGAGTCTTTTGACAGTGACGCCCATAGACGACAGCATTCACAATTTTTATTATTGTTTTTTCTGAAGTAGTGGATATAGTTTTCATTCACTAAAATTCGATTTACTGATTACAAGACGGCGATCGTTCTTTACATTTTTAAAATGTAATATTTATAACATTAAGTAAAACGTAAACAAGTCTACTGGATAATGTGCTTAAAATATAATGTTATTTTTTTTTTCATTGTAGACCTTGGGAAAATAAATCTGTATCAAGTTAACAAATTTTTAATTAACGCTTCAATTACCAAATGCATGAAATAATTTTAGAAAATGTTTCCTTAACCTTTAAACGTGCCCGTATCAGTACCGCTTCTGTTAGCAGGCAAAACGTTAACTAAAGGTCAGGGTAAGGTCGGATTTGATTAGGACTTCCAGTCTAAACATTAAATACCCCTTGAATGTGTTACGAAATTGCAGGTTATACAATTCACGTAATACTACTAAATGGCGCGAATTAAAACTAATATCATTGAAGCTTGAACATGCGAGACATGAAATGCATTCGGTGCTTGAATTCAAAAATCGAATGTTTTTATTTTTAATTTATAACAATACAAGGTGGTTAGTTGGATGGCAAAAAATATGTGATCACAGATTCACAAGGCAAGGTTGGCGCAGTCAACGTGGCACGTCGGCCCCCAATGTCACGGCCGAGCCCGCTGTTGGCAGACAAGTGGTCGGGATTCAAATCACGTGAACTCGTTTCTTTTTCTTGGCATCACTATTATTATATACCAAACATACATATTTACGTATGTTTATATCCTCGTGCAACCTCTACGTGTGTTTGTGTTAGAGATATTACAATTGGCACTTTTTTATAATTAATGCTTGTCATAACAATTATAATACAAATAGGAATAGAAACAAAATTTATATGTTGTAAGCATAAATAAATTATGTCGGCCGCAACATCATCCGATATTAAAATAGGATAACGCTAGGCCTCCAGCCTATAGAGATAAAATACAAAAGTTAAAGTATTTTAATTTTTTTTATTTTACTTTTAAAGTTAGATAAAGAGTATTAATAGAGCATTTTCGAGGCCTTCGTTTATGTGTAACTCTAATGAGCTGTAATCAGCTGCGCAATTGCCTATGTGCTATTGAATAAACTAACATTAAATCGAAAAAATTTTTTTTTGTTGTTTTAAATATATTTAACTAGCTTCCACCTCCGTTTAGCCTGTCAATAGCACTGGTCAGATTGCTAGCTTATACACTAAAACCTTCCTTGGAAAATGCTCAATGTATTGTTGAAAACCACATGAAAATCTATTTAGTACATATTGAGAAAATCGATCACATACAGACGGACAGCCTTCGGGACTTTCGTTTTTAATAAGTATAGACTAGTTATCCGCTTAGGTTTGCCTGTGAATAGCACGGGTCGGATTTGTACTTCAACAAACTCTACGTAAAAACCTTCCTCAGAAATCGCTGGTGAAAACCGCAAGAAAATACATTAGGTAGAATTCGAGAAAATTTATCACATGTATTATTCATTTTTATACAATAGGGGAGCAAACAAGAAATCGAAGTCATTTTTACGACTATCAACGCCCATAAATTTCACATAGTTGCTATGTCGATTTGTTGCCCACCTTTCCCCCCACCTCAATGGGCCACCAGCTACTCACAAACCGCACGAAACGCGACACTGTAGGTGTCACTTTACGGCGGTGTTGTGTGAGATATGATATGTGTAGATGTACCCAGTATCGGTCGTGTTGTTAAGGAATATAACGACACTTGTGCGTGTTTTGCAGGGATGGAAGGTAGGAAAGAAGAGTGTGTGCAGAGTGAATGGCACGTTAGGGTAATTGCTTAAAAGAACGGTTTTAAGCCAGGGTGTCCGTCTTGCCCTGCATAATTACGTGCTAGTCCGAACGTTACTGTATGGAAGTGAGAGTTGGTATATCAGAAAAGGCATGAAAGTAGAATTAACGCGTTCGAGATGAGGTCGTTGCGAAAAATATGTGGCGTAACCCTTGCCGGCCGCGAACGTAATAAAGAAGTGTGTATGTGTGTGTGTGTGTGTGTGTGAGAGAGAGAGAGAGAGAGAGAGAGAGAGAGAGAGAGAGAGTTGACGAAACAAATATACAATGAGAATGTAGAAGAATACAGGTACCGGAGAAGAGTGGTGTTCGTAGTTTTCGCAACTGGCGTTTGTATGAAGCGAGTCATGAAAGTGGAGGAGGCCTACCACATTAGGGACGTGTTGTTGTTGTAGTAACAACACCTCATATTTATAATTCAGGCGAAACGTTCAGGCTGCAGCAGGGAACTCAGGGGCCAGATCGAGAATGGTTTTTCAGTCAGTCCGACGTCAGTTTGCATCAGATGACGCAGACGTGTAGAAATGAAAATAAGCGGCTATTCATGTACCGATGCTATTTATCTGCTGTATTGTGATGTTCATGAGCTATTTTTCTAGTGAACACACAAGCAGCGGTGTCTCCCCGCCGCGACACGTATGTACGAGACATGTGTTAAATAGATTATATACGGCGAAGGCTAAACCCATTAGGTCACATGTCAGTTACATCATATATTCCATTTTAAATATAATCCTACTGAAACTTTATGGAACTATTGCCATAGCACATATATATGTCTAGCCATCTATTTAAACTTCGTTGGTTTGAAAGCTGTTCTTTGGAATTAGGACTTTGGTTTGATTTACTTTTTGTGTGTTATTTAATGAGCTACTTTTATTGAGCAAGGTAATCGAGTTACGCGCAAGTACGGGGACTAGGATATCAGGATTAGGAGAAGGATTAAGTTAATGTGTTTGCCGTTACCGGTAACAGTTTTGCGCCGCGAGATGCCATCTGTCATTGGATGATTGCGCTGAATCTGACCTCGCCGCGTCCGCCATGAGCTCTCAGTGTCATCGCTTTGTAATCATCATCAACGCTAACTCGTTATCCCGTTATGCACAGTATACCCGACTACTTCAGAAGGAGGACAATGTCTTTCCAGTGTATGTATGTATGTAAATTTCTATAAATAGAATAATTAATAGTAATATTAGTATATTCTGCAGTCTATAACAACGGTTGGCATCCATTGTGTTCATACGCGTACTTATATAAGTCTCAATCGTGAGATAAGCGTCTGTACACATCACAGACAAAGCCATTTGAAACTAATGAGATTATCTCATGTAATGTATGCATTGCATACGTGAGTAGGTAAAAAGATTAACTGGGATGTGTGAACCACGCACAAGCAGTCGCAAGTTTAGAAAGTCCTTTGTACAAGAAATAGTTTTTTTATTTAATCGCTAATCTAAGAACTACTGATCAGATGAGAGATGCTTTCAATTGTAGAGAGCCCATTTATCGATGAAGGCTGTATGTTATAGACCATCTAGGTGGAACTATGATGAAAATAGCAGAATGCCGTTAATAATTATTTAATACTTTCCTATAGCATTAAACACATTGCAAAGTCGGAAAATATCATAAAGCTTGTAAAGTGACTTTATTGTACGTAACAATGCATTTTATTTAAATCACCATTAAAAAAATTTTTTTTAGCCAACTTTGATAATGGATGACTGGTTTTCGGTTCAGTGCTTCAATCTTACTATTTTGATCGAAGGTACCATGTGGCTATATGTATATTTGTATGTTTCTCTTGTTACATGTTTTGGCAATTTCACTACAGGCTGGTTTTAACACGAGTATATTTATCGCCACGATAACCGCGGGTTATTTAGATTTTAGCCATCATTCCGATGCCAAAAAACCGCACTGTTATTTACCGAATACAATTGGCAACAGTTCAAACTTCCACCGCTTAGGCCATTTTAGAAGCGTAAATATATCGGTCCATGCGGAATTTTCCTTCACACCTCCTCTAGTTGTGCTGATATTTATGGTCATCATACATCCCGATTTCTCGTTTGCTCCCTAACTTTGTTATGAGCGTAAATTTTGGTAGATTCACAGTAAGTAACAACATTGCTGTCATTTTGCGGTCGTCTCGACCCAGTTCAGCTGCAATGCTGCATGACACTACATCTTACAATCTATAGATACAAAAAGGAGGCTTGCCTTAGATTGACTCAAAGCAACGCACATGGAGTATTGCGCGTATTGGCCTATTGGGGGGGGGGGGGATGATAGATGGGCAACACATATGCGCAACAGTCATGTGAATTATGCGAATGTCCATGGGCGTCGATAGTCAGCAAAAGGCTCTAACTCTCGTTTGTCCCTTCTGGTATAAAAAGCAAACCTAAGAACTTACAATTTGGTACAGGGTATTTTCATCTTTCTTGTATAATAATATAAGATTACCTACAATTGGCTCGTGTCGATTCTTTCCATATGTAGAATTGTCATGTTAATAATGATAACCACTTCTGGGCTTATCACACCACGTCAGCCTGCCTGCCCTGCGCTGAGTACCTTGAGGACTTGTTTTATCTGTTATGTTTATTATTTTTTACAAAGTTAAGAAATTTTACATTTCACATTTCTATTATAGCATATAATTAACATTATATATAATACATAGTTTAACATTCATGACCTGGACCTCTGGCCCAACGTGCCACAGCTGACCTGAGCTGTGTCACCACATGTGTGCGAGACTGGTCATGGCCACCTTAGTGTTTATTGACGAATGTGTGTTATGACGTCATTAAAAGAGTCCCACGTTATGGAGCTAATTGGGAATGTGAGGAAATGTTAAAACAAAATATTATGTATTTTTAGATTGTATTATTAGGTAAAAGAATGGGGTTAGAATCCCGCCTCATTCCTGAATTTTGTTCGTAACACTTTTTACTAACTTAATTAACTAACTTATTTATAATTCACCTTAAAATAATCCAACCTATATACTACAGGGTACAACACTGGTGTCGATAGAATCTTTCTTTATCGATATTTTTATTTTACTCACGTACCTATTCATTAACATTCTCTCATTTTAAATATCCTGTTCATATCATAAACATTTGTATGTCACTCGCTTAAAATTTGTTCTCAAGGGATCTGTTCCTTTTCTCGGAATTGAAAATATTTTTATGTTAATTTTTGATATAAATTCTACGCGGGCAAAACTATGGGGCTTAACCCTGTACAGTTTTGTCACTACACTAGTGGGGATCATTCAGCAAATAGTTGTATCGCGTGTTCATCGATAACATCTCTGTTTCATCGTTATTTCATTCACGTCCCTATTATTATCGAAATATATTTGGTGTAAAACATTAGTAATTCAGTTCACGTAATGTTATTTTGATTATCGGCCGATCAAGTGGACGGCCGACCTTCGGGAGTACTCGGCCGGCAGCCGGTCAAGTTAGGTTGTGGTACATAATGCAGATCGCATATCAATTTTCTAAGACGTTATTGTTGCATTGTAACCGAAGCGACACACCCGGGAGGTCTCCCGCACATAGTACCGGCGCGAATGGCCCTTTTAGCATCCGTGGTAAGAGGCAGTGCCATGCTACATTGTAGCGGAATTGAGCCGTACTTTCGCTTTCATGATACCGCCGCAAAGTGACTTCTTCGGTGTCGCGCTTCATGCACTTTGTGAAGAGCCGGTGGCCCACTGAGGGGCGAAGGAGGGCAACGCTTAAAAACCACACAGTAAAATGACCGAGTGAAAAGGGGGGGGGGGGCTCATATGCGTTGCGCAGATGTTTGTGGGTGTCACTTAACTATTAATCACTGCTAGGCAACAGGCGATCAGAGTTTAGGTTCGTTCTTATCCAATAATAATACTGATCACATTTTACATTTTTTTCGCAGGACCATCGCGTATTTTGGACTACACTATCACTGCAGTGTTTTTAAAATGTCCACTCCTACAGAAGCGGGAGAGCGTCCAGCCGGTCTCGTAACGATCCCGAACAACATTATGATAAGGTCAATCAATCGAAGCGCACGTAACGTTACGAAACGTGCCATTGAACCCAATGTCACGATCGTTGAATTAAGGAAAAGTTAAAAAAAAAACGAGGAAAACTCTTTCATCGCGTGCAGTAAGTAGGCCGTAGGAAAACCAAAGGGACGTCTTATAATTGAGCACACATTTTATTACGAATAACTCAATATTCCCAACCGCTCCAGCTGCGTACTTTTCCTTGTGGAGTCTTTCGAATCCCAATTTATTTTTAACCGACTTCAAAAAGGAGTGCGGTTTTTAATGATTTCTAAAGTTTTTGTGACGGAAAATTATAATAAAACTACTTTAACGGATTTCATCGCGGTTTAATTAAGCCTTTTTACGATCCAATATTTTTACTTGTGACATCGGTACACCGATCGTCTCATTACACCCGCGGGTGTCTTCGAATCTTGAGTTTTAGATCTTTATTGTTTTTTTTTTGTTGACGCGGGGATGCTCATTTAAGCGTAACGCGCTTGGCATATCCGCTTTGGCTACCACTGCCCCAACGTTCGTTAAAGGTCACAAATGCCGAAACGTCGGTAAAGTAATGGCGTGGCAACACCGTGCTTAATTAGCTGGTGAAGTTCTTTGATAAGAGAAATAAAAAACGACCATAATGTTTTTACAAGCAACAAAATGTTTAATTTCTTTTTAATTTTCATCGTCACGGTAGATCAATACCGAGTGAATTGAAATGCTGATGCGATATGTAGCTAGGGTTACCAGTTGTTGAATTAGTTCTTAGTGTTTATATTTTATTATCTTTTAGCCACAGAAATTTTATACCTTCTCAGGTACTTATGATAGTGAGTGGTGCAGGTGTGCATTGTACTTTGGTCGTGGTACTTTCATTACTAATGGGAAATAACCATTCAAACAAAATTTCATCTTGATCCCGACGTTAGATTACAATTTTAAATTAAAAAGATACATTAATTATTACTTTTGCGTATTTGTTTATATTTCAGTATAGTGCTAACATTAGATAAGTTTTTGCAGATGTTCTTCGCTAATATATAATAGACAAACCTTGCAACGTGAGTATAAAATTACCTAATATTAACAATGAATAAACGAAGAAATATATTTTTAATAAAACGTTGAAGTAAATTTTTTCAATGCTGATATATTACAAATATGTATAGAATGTTATATGCAAAGTGTATAGAGGAAAGACCACGCATATGAGGGTTTTTTTTTCTTTTTTTTGGGACCTTATTTTGTGGAAACTAACAGATGCCCAATACATCTTCATCGGATTACTATCGCTAATTTTCCCTATTGTTTTGTCACCTATGAGCACAAAAAGTTTTTTATAGCTTAGAAATGTGCAATTGAGAAGTGATGATGTTATCTTTAAATAAAATTTTGCCAGTCTCGACGGCCACAGAAAAAAATAATATCTGGCAACCCTACAGCGATCACATGTTTATGTGACGACGTTCCGTAGTTGTCTATTATAAAGTGACACTTTGATTTGAGTGGCGCATCAGCTGCCAAGAGCTCTGAGGGCCTGAAGTGTCAATGCCAGTCAACATTTATTGTATCACTTGGCACACCTATTTAGAACGGTAAATTTTAGGTGACCGTTTAATCTCCTGGACTATTATGGTGTCCTGGTAGTTTTATCAATTTTGCTGCTGCGTATTGGTGGGATAAACGCTAGCGTTCGGGGTACTGCCAACCTCAAGGCGAAGTACACGAAACGCGAGAACAGGACTTAAAATCATTGTTTTGTTGGGCTAGCCATGCAGTGTGAGATTTTATAACGTGTCACGTTGATAGGGGTGTCACTCGATCACTTACCGCTATGCCACTGTCTTTTTTATAGTATTAGGGGGGTAAACTAGTTATCGGAACCTTCTGGTGACTACGGACACACATATACAATTACATAGAAATAATACTGAGACATGTGGCCAGCCACGCTGATCCAATTCAATTGGCTCAAAATGCTCTATTATATTTAAAAGTTTGTCAAAATAAGAGTTCAAAATGTAACAGGTCCCCGGTCCTCTTCATGTTGCAGTCTGCGTACTAAGATGAAGCTTTATTTTAAATTTTGGTCATATGCGGCCATTGACCTCCTCAATGGACCATTCTACATATCAATATCAGTAATGATCAGTAAATAATACAAACGCTAACAAAGCTTTTAGCGGTGTAAAAATCATCGTAAAACGCATGTACGAATGTGCACTGGACAATTGCCAATTCTCAGAAAATATTACATAAAACTATAATTGATTCTCTGAGAACAACGCACTGTCGAGGGAAAATATCGTACGTGGCGAATATATCTAGATGAGACTCCAAATTTAATAAGAAATCCTCATCTATACTTTTACAGTATAGGCAATAAAAATACGAACCGTCCTATGACTAAAGAGGCCCATGAACATCCGCACAATTAGTGTGCCGATGCGTTGCCCTCATTATCTCCTCCCCCCAATGGTCCTCTCGCCGACTACTGACGAAGCACGACACGCGACAGCACGGTCATCATGCTGTTATGATATAAGCAAGAGGTATGCCGTGCCACTAGATCAGTAACAAGCACGTTCAGTTCCCATCCCAGTTCGTGTCAGTGGCGGTATGTTCTTGGTCGGTGTACGAGTGATACACCAGTCCGTCCCGGCTTCGCACGGATAGGGAAAATCATTTAAAAAATCGGCCTCTCGAACATTATACATTACGAGGACAATGACAACAGAGTCAATTTGTGACGGCACAACGCCTGTCGGGACAGCCACTGGACGGGCCAATGTTGAAAGGCAATTCAAGTAGAGGTCATTTCTAGTTGCACATGACAGTGACGCCTATAAACAGGCGTCACTGTCGCTACGACCGACTGCTCATCTACCCGCCAGGATTACTAATTAGTATTACACAAATCCTTAAAAAAGTATGGATATAAAAATAAGACGACAGAATATTTAAGAACATTAGATAATATTGGTACACAAAGACTTGGCAAGGTTCTTCGCTCAATATAATATATTAACAGCTTAGTCATTTAATCTATGTATTATGTAAAGAAAGCCACAGTTCGCAAAAAGATTGGTTGGGAGGGTTAAGTTATTGCCAACTGGAGCGTGAAACGGACCGAGGATTAGCTATTAAAGAATACTTACTATTCTATTACATTTTAAATATGAATTTGGAGAGAAAATAATTCACAAATCCCCGCAAAATAACACAGATTACGTCCTAGGATTCTGGTGCTTATTAGAAACAAAATAACTGTAGTTGCAACAGAAAAGACAAGTGGTAAAAATCAAGTGAGAAACCAGATATTATTTGCAGCTTAAGACTCTGTGAGAAAATCCTGTTTTATTGAATTAATTTAATAGTTTTTTTATAATATAAAAAAAAAACAATAGAGCAATCGGAGCCTTTTCACGACTGTCGACTTTCTTCTTCCCTTGCAAAGGGCCACCGGCACAAACCGCACGAATAAATAACTCTTCTCGTAATTTTAGAGATGGTCTCACAGGTTACTATTATAGTATCAAGTACCTGAACTATAGTTAAGTCTTTTTCTGAAATGCTTCTTATTTGACACTTAAGTTCCTAATAGGGCCAATATGAACTTTAACATGAACTTACGCTTAGAAACTTTGTGACATCTCGACCATGTATATTATCCAGAATGTTGTGATAGCAAAATACATAATCCGTTAAAGTACTATTTTGTACTCTGGTCATAGAACGTGTATTATTTTTAAATGCTGCTGAGTTGTCTTGAATACTAAATCCCTTTGAAAGTTCACACACCGTAATTAGACCTGAGATGCTTTAAAAGTGAATAACTATAATTAAAATGAGTTTTCTTTATCTAAGCTATAATTACTTATTTTTAATAGTAAACTGAAGGGGATAATTCTGATAAGAATATTAAACAGAGATAGTATTTAGTTAAGGCGATATAAAAGTTTAATATAAAAGAAAAAAATATGATGATTTCATTCCGTAAATTTCGTGAATTTTACATGGAATATACTAATTTCAGGACTTAGAAGTACGAAAATAGTTATATTGAAAATGAAATGTATACTAAATGATACATTAAGTTCAATCTGGGATGGCCTCAAAATATTTTGATCCCGAAAGCTCTTAGGTGCTGAGTGACATCGCGAGGCACAGCCAGTACATTATGAGTATAATATATATGTATGTACACATATAACAACACGTGAGATTTACTATATGAGGTGGTAGGCAATAACATGAGTAATAAAGTAAGATTTACATCGCATTCTATAGTTGTTTCACGTTTCAAAACAAATTGCTTTCGATAAGCGCCACGAGTGCATTACAAAGCAGTATTCCTAAATGTTAAATTTAAAATTGGTATATGTTAGTGCGAGGAGTTTTGAAATTCCTGTTCTTATTTTATAAATACGAGTATAAAGGTTTCTTTCATCATTAGCCGAAAGGAAGGAAAATAATGTTAACTTTAATTTACAAACATAGAAAGTAGGTTTGTGTTTGTCATTTTTTCATCCAAAAACCACTTATTGGATCCGGAACTTTGGCACGGATATTAAAATCGAGATTTATGTCGCAAAATAAATTATTCCTTTGTGATCGATTTAACGCGTGCGATGCTGTGCGGCACAGCCTACACACTGGCTTTTCTAAAAAATCGAGTTGCACTGGAGTGGCATTGCAATGCATCATAAAAAATATCAAAGTGTTCAACAGTCATTTTTGTATTTTGATTTTGCGTTGCGCAAAATACCGTTAGTATAAAAACTGGTTGTGGCTTTGTGGTAGAGGTCATAAAATGTTTTTGGGCGATACCACAGGGAACCCACCTTGGAAATAAAACTATCCTCCTGTGTCGTTTCGGTACTGATATAATAGAATGAGATTTCCTTGTAACGCAACTTATGTATCTCGTATATCTATGAATCTCGAGACATTAGTACCGCTGAGTTTGTTTCGCGCGGTCTTCTCAGGTCAGGGTTCGGTTTGCTAGTAGGGAAATGACAAAGTTCAAAAAGGGATATGTAAAATTCGTAATTTTAATAAAATATTAGATTTTTTAAATTTTCGTTTGGAGTCCAATTAGAAAAATATTATAAGACGAAAAATAGTTATTTCCGTTGCGAGACGACATTAATGTACTATAATGTTATATTTGGAATATCTTCCTTTGAAATAATAACTTTAAAAATCATTAATATGAATAATTCATTTTCAGCATAAATTTATATATTTTGCATATTGTAGCACCTAATCATAGAAATGTTGTACGTCATCACGATATTTATGTACAATTTGTGTCCTTCATTTCATATGTGTTTAAAACAAGTAGTTATTTACATTATATTGTACAAGTAGGAGTTATTTACATTACATTGTACAAATCCTAAAGCAATCATGCCATCATTTAGAATTAACTTAGTACATCTATATAGTTCAACTTAGGTGCCAATGGAGGCTCACCTCCGCTGCCTGTCTGCCTGTTCATTTATCTGTCACAGGGCTCTGTCTCTTGGACGATTTTTATTGACTAGCTTCATAAATAGTTAGGTATACACCTACTATTAATTTATCTAGTAAAAATACTATCTTGTACTGGAAAAGTAAGCCTGTTTTTCGATGCAGTAATGAACATATGTTCCTTACATCTGATCACAAGATGAGTAAAACGTACCCCCGTATGAAAGGGGCCATAGGCAGGGTAAAATATTTTAAGTACGCGTAAGCAAACATGCTATTCGTTGCTACGTTGCTACGTAGCGTACGTGCCACGTGTGCTATATATAGCAAATGTAATACACAGTTTAAAGTTTTCTCTTCGATCGGCAGCCCTGCCTATTGTCGTATGTTAAGTGAATTTACGTAAATCAAAGATTTATAGGAGGCGTAAACAAAACGAACACATGTAATTTTAAACGTAATATAAGAACACAATTTGATATTTGTAGCCATAAGTGCCTAACCGTTATATTTACGGCAAAATTTTACTGCCTACCGATAACGGATTTAAGATAAAAGTAAAATTTACGTACAGATAAGACCTGATTGTAGATTACATGTTGGAAAACTGTGTTACCCGAACCCACAGATTTGTTTTATCTTGATTCAGTGTGACTAGGGCTCCAGAAGTTACAAGCAATTTATAAAATGATTTCAGTATTTTTCGAAGTACACTTGTTACGATAATGTTAAAGGAGACGGATGGCTGCGAGTATATTTAGTTTCAAAGACAAAGGGCGTAATCATATACGTATAGAGCATTACACGTCTTATTAGATCTGAATGAATCCCATCTGAACATCTGCCAGTTTATAATATTTGGATCATCTTCGTCTGTAGGTCATGACCAGTAGTCGAACATCTGTCTACGCTTAGGTCAAGAGCTCATCAACTATATGCTTCTTTCTGTGGACAACATATTAAGCGAGGCTCATGTCTATACAGCTGTTGTCACTCGTTGATTTATTTCGTACAAACGTATGTCAAAATTTCACGTCCAGTATACGAATTACGTTTTATTTTATTTCTCTGTTTCTAATGTTGTTTAGTTCATTTAATGTAGGTAGATTTTTGTATGTCCTGTGTTATCATTGCTTTATAAACTATGTAGTTACAATGTACAGACAAAGAGAGGGCGGCTACGATAACAAATATTGTATAGATTCATTCTCGTATTTTAAATCAGAAAGTGAATTTATAGGAAAATGTGAGTTGACCTCCGCATCGGTGGATCATTTGCGCTCAATCATCATTTAGGTATATCTATTGTACTTTTGACTGAAGACTGGGAATTTACTGGAAAAGGTGACGGGTTGACCTTCGCATCAGTGGATTGTTTGCGCTTCATCACGAAACCAAACTAAACATTATTTTCACGTCGTTACACGTAAACGTTACACGTAAAACGTACACACATTCGTCCTTGAATTGCTTCGGAAATATAGCTTCAAGCACGTGACTTACCTCGCGTACGGTTGTGAGAAAATCGATGGTGGTTACTCGGCCGCCGGCGTCTGACTGAGGCAGTGTGTCAGCGGAACACGCGCCGATAATCCCGCCGGATATTATCACAGTTCGATTGAAATATCACCCACCCTCACTTACAAAAAAATATTTTAACACACGGTGTTTTAATTTGAGTTATGTTCACGTGCGACGCGTGCGGCTCGTTCCGAGTAGGGCGGCGGACTGATCCGCTCGGAGCGACGGTCTCCTCCCCCCGCCGTGACGTCGCTTCAGCCCGATGATGGAAATTAGCAGCTTCCAGAGCGAGGGTCGCCGCATGTAGGTCACGGGGCCGGGGCCTGCACTTGCCCACTCTGCCGTGATACACTTGACAAGTTTAAGGACGTAACTATAGATGTGTCTGTTGAAGGCTTCTAGCTACGTCCGTAGCGTTGTAGGCGGGTGTTCTACGTTATTGGCGTGGCCCTACCTTAGTACGGTCGTCGATTTCATAAAAACACTTTAGTTGCAGTTAACGGAGTGACTCTTAACGGAGATGTGGAAACTGTGATTTTTATAGGACAACATTTTAATTATAAAGTTTATAAACACTCGGTAAATGTTTATAAACACAGAGCAGAGGTCTATCGTCAAAAGAGTACCCTTGTAACATTATAAATGCAACAGTTTGTATGTATGTTTGTTACGACATACTGAAAAACTTATTTGGTAGAAACTTGAAAATTGGTACGAGATAGATTACAAACACAACAAAAACAAAAAACGATTTCATTTTGTTGTTATTAAGAATAATTTAAATGAAATCTACCATCTATTCATCACATGCATGCACAATATTCATCTGAATATCGCGCAAGTTACATTTATGAAGTTTCACCCACCCACCCCAATAGAACTCGGTATATTTCTCTATATAATTAGTATTTAAATAAAAGAAGAATTATACGAAAGATGTGTTCATATAAAATGTGAATTTTCGCAGAAATATTTTCGTCTGTTAAAAAGTTACGAGATCTCAAGCGGCAAAGGCAAGCTTCTGACTCTAGGCGCCGTAACTTTAAAATATCGAGCTTCGTACCCACACCGCAGTCATAACTCGCGGTTTGGTCGTTTTCTTTATGGATATAAGTAGAAACTAATTGAACGTTTCTTTAATATTATACAATTATTGCCTAATTTAAGATGATTTATTGTGAAATATTTTTTATATCTTAATTTATTTTAGTTATTATTTTCACAGACTTAGTAAGCTGTAGTTAGTGTAGTAAATCTGTAAGATTATTATTATTAAGGGTTTAGATCAAAGGATATGAGGAGAAAAAAATGTAACGTGTAGAAAATAAAATAGACAAAATTGTATAAGTAAAAAGAGTGATTTCTCAGAATAACCGGAACATGTGATTTGTTGATTATTTGTGACACAAATGTAATTTTTATGATCCCCAGCCTCAATATTTGCGGATGTCACGTAGAGACTGCCGTCACCAGTTTACGGGGTTGATGTATGTTACATGTGACGTATGGGGGGCTGCGTGACTTGCTAAGAGAAGGACTCTAGGTGAGGCGTATTACGTGGATGAGGTACACACCCAGTGTCCACACCTCATGGCCGTCGGGGCCGTACTGGATATTGCAACACGGGCATCAGCTGTCGCAGCTGTCATCACAAGACAGACTGTGTATCTTGACAGATATGCAACAATGTAGTGCACTACCGTGCCCCTAGATTATTCTAACGACACTGTCTTGGACATATCTGATAACATCTTCTTGTGTACGTTCTCAGTTCTTAAGAATATTCGATACATACGTTCACTCGTGTTCATTTTTTATGTAATAAGAGAAACGAATAGTAGGTGCCTTTTGATGACTACCGACGCCCATAAAAATCTAAATAATTACTATGCCGAAGCGTTCCGCTAATTTTCTGCTCCCCTCCACTTGTTCACCGACTCGCAAGCCGCACGATACGGGATGGTCTGGTCGTGCCCGCCCTATGCGGCTGTAATGCAGCATGGCACCTCTCACAAATTGCACCATTAAATTCACTGCTTTCTAGACGCATCAACTCTTAGCTACAGAGGTCAGGTCAAACTGGTTTTATAATGAGATTAGCGTTTTACGAAAGCAATTTCTCATGTCACCAGCAACGCCTGTGAAAACCGTATCAAATTATACTGAGTGTTATTCACATAACACAGATGGTAATGATACTGTAGTGAGAACTGAGCACATAGTAGCAACCTTGGAACGTGAGCATAAAGTACCTATTGTTAATGATAAATAAACGCAAAAATATATTTTTAATAAAGCGTTGAAATAATTTTTTTGTCATCGAGGTTGTGACGCTCTACGTATTTTTTTTATCCCGATATATAAATATATATAAAATGTTACATGCGAAGTGGATGGAGAGAGAACACGCAAAATGAGCAATTTTTTTGAAAACTTATGCTGTCTAAGCGAAGAGAATCCCAAAACAGCTTCTATCTGCTATGAGTGCTCGTCGGGCGACGAAAGTAGGTGCGGGTTACATGCTACACCGACACCGCCGTTTCTGATGCGGAGGACCGAACCAATGGCACAGAATTGTCCTAAGTCACTCGTAGAGGTCACAATCCGCAGCAGAGAGGGATAGGACACGAGGACTAGGATATATACGAATATTCTGTCACTATTGTATCCCGGCTAGTCCACGTAACTAATAGATCGATTTTAATAAAAAATTCACACCCATGTGTAACTGTGTCCGACTCGAAATACAGACTATATTTTATTTAGAATTATATCGGAACGTAATTGGTACGCACATGTGTTGTCTACCTTCTCACGAACCCTCGAATGGGCCACCGGAAACTCACGAACCACACAAATTACAACAGCGTAGTTGTCATTTTGTAGTATTAGTGTATGAGCTCTTGAGGCTACGGCGCTTTCACTTACAAAAATTATGTGTAATTTTGGCCCATTGGAGAGGAGGAAAGGAGGGCAACACAACCGCACAGCATTTATGTGGATGTTTATGAGTGTCAGTGTCCATCAAGTGACTTAAACTGCTCTTATGTACCCCATAATGTTAAAAAAAACTAAAAAATTTCAGACTGGTTGACGCAGTACATATTTTATCGTTTTAGTTTACACATGTTGACGTGTGTCCTTTGTTTGTGTGCGTGTGTATGTGTGTGAATATTACATTATGTAGGTAATCGTGATTGTATAATCACACGAGAAAATCGCAGCGCCTCGGTGACATTGAGCGTAACTCGAGGCGAGGCCGCGCCATTGTGCACACCGGGCCACTGCGCACGTGGAGTGCGGGCTAGGTGCGTGCGCTTCGTCGCAGGACACGTCCTCATTAAGTCGTATAGTTTTGAAGTTGTAGTGCTATGCATGTAGCATAATTACTATTTTTGATCGTTTGAGGGAGCTTTGATGATAAGTAATAGTAAGAGGTAGCACCGCATTGCAACGTAATTAGGCCGACACGAACAAGGGATATAACTCTCGCTCACATGATGCCGCCGTAAAGACCTTCGGTGTCGCGTTTCGTGTAATTTGTGAGTAGCCGGCGGCCCACTGGAAGTGGAGGGAGGCAGATGGTAATGGAAGACAACACATCGGCATAATTTTGTGGATGTTTATGGGCGTCGGTAGCTGTAAAATAGGTTCCGAAATGCTTGTTTGACACCCTAAACTAAAAAAGAAATGTTTATTTACGTCGCGTACACCGACTCCAAATACACCGACAGGTAAGAAAGTCATTTTCATACATTAGGTCCTTATGAAATTGGCGTTTTGTATGGGAGGAACAAAAATACGAATATAATTTTATATAATATATTTAATTGATCAGGGTATGAACTATTGTTTTCTAGGCACTTTTGCCATCCCATAGGTAGTTGATTTATTGAAATGATCTGGCAGTTGAACAGGAATCAATAAAATCTTTGAAGGCGACTGCCCCATCGGAGTTGAATTTTTTCCCTTGCAATAAGTTATCCAAATTTCGAAAAAGATGGTAATGTTGTAACAACTACGTTTTGAAACTTAAATATGTTATAAAAAAGTATATTTGTAATCTTTGACTGTAAGGCTTAATGTTCTCTGTGTTGAAGAAAGGTCCTTTTTCTCTTCGGCGTTGCTTGGACGACGAAAGGTTTTAACGTTGAGACGCTGTCTGCCTTCAGCAAATTATACTTAAATATTTTTATCTTTTCCGCCGTGAACTAAACGTAAAATAAATAAATAAAATTAATATTTCATTAAAATGGTGAGTTCATGATTTTTTTTATTACCGCCGCCATGTTTGACTGTTGTTTTGATCTTAAATTCTATTTAATTGTAACAGAAATATTGCCTGATTTTAGTTGCCTCATCAAGCCAAGAGAATGTTAATCTTATTAGTTGTGTGTTCCTTTTTAGAGCTCTACTCCTTTTAAATTTTAACTTCTAACTTTTAATTTTTTTTTTATTAAACACTATATTGTTCAAATATATGGAATGTAAGGAATGAAGGACAATCAACACAATGAAGGAAAACAAACAATAACTATATATAAAGGACTATCCAAGTTGCAGCCGGGAATCTACCAGATAAGACTTCATACCCTCACGTTTTTACTAACCAATAACAATTGTTCTTGTAGTATTTTAAATCAGTCCTGGATTGTGAATGTGGAAAGTCCAATTGAAATAAATGTATATGAAATTCCAACTAAACATCTTATAGTCTCTCTTTAACCTAATAGTCCTTTAATTTTAATGTAAACTGTAACAATGTGTTGGAGTTTAGAGTCCGGGGAGTACGGAGGATGTCTTAGACTTTCCAATTGAAGCTCTTATAATTTGGAACACGTCTGTTGCCCAGTGTGTGGTCTAGCGTTGCCGTGAAGCAGCAGTGGCGTGGAGCGATTGACCAGCCTAGGTTGCTTAGCCGCTAGCTTTTCCATCATGGCTTGCAATTGCTGACAATAGATTTCAGCAGTAATAGTCTGGCCAAATTTGAGAAAACTGTAATGAAAAATTCCGGCACTAGTCCACCAAACGCTTTCAAGTAAATTTTTTGGTGTTAATTTTCGCTGGGGGCATCATTTGGCTGGCTTGCCAGGATCCAACCATTGCGCTGAGCCCCTCCGATTATCTTAAAGAATCCATTTTTTATCACAGGTAATGAGTCGGTCTAAAATACCTTCATTATAGTGTCGATTTAGTAATGTGTCGCAGCAGTCGACGCGTGTTTGCCGGTTTGCGTCAGTCAATTCGTAAGCCTCACTTCAAGCTTTTTAATCTTCCCAATTAAAACAGTTTTATCTCTAACATCGCAGCCTACATCTAACTCGGACGTGGTTTGCGATGGATCCACTTCCACAATAAATAGCCTTCAACTCTTCATTAACCACGGGGCCTGTTCTGCTGGTGGACATTTCCTGAACGAAAATGTTGGAACCAAAAACGATCTGTGTTTTCTTTTGCAACACGATCGCCATTCACCCTTCGAGTCGTATCCGCAGCATTAGTGCCACGGCGGAACTCGTAAATAATGCTATATTTTAAGTTTTCCATTTTGTAAAATGAGTGACGCAAATAAAAAAAAACAGAAGAAGACAAATTAATGGGGTTCCTTTACTGAGGACAATTTTTTACAATGCAGAAGGACAAAGGAGCGGTTATCGTATTTTTATGACCATCGCCGCCCCTAAACGTCCGCTTAATTCTGTGCCGTTGTTGCCCACCATTCCACCTCCCCTCTAATTGACCAACGGCAACTCACAAACCGCTCGACAAAGAAAAGTTGTCACTTAATGACATTATCGTGTGTGCGAGAAGTAACTGTGTGGTCGTGCCGGTCCAATTCGGCTGCAACACAGCACGGCACTACCCCTTACTTTATTTTTATTTTTTTAATGAAATTTAATTTATTTAATGAAAGTTTCTTATATAAATATGCGAGTGAGAGGTACTCCCCGGTCGTGCCGGCTACTACGGCGGTACTACATCCGCCTATGCAGCATGGTACTACCTGTTCCTGTGTTCCTTAAAAAGTGGATACAAACTCCAATCATTGCTCCCCACCCTAGCTTCAAAACGCAAGTACCTGAAAAGTAATCAACTATCATCATATATAACATCGACTTTGTTTACAGAATATACTTTTATAATATTTATACTTAACGGAATTTGTATTAACTCTTCGGTGATTAGATGAAACTCAGAGGAAGGGCTACAGGGGACGGGGGAAGCGATGGGACAACTTTCTACGGTTAATATCTCTCGGAAGTTTCTGATCAGCCGTCAAGTATAATGCCACGCGACCCTAATGCGATGCTCTCGAATTAAGGCGGAGTGGTAAGGAATTAAGGATTTGTGTGGGAAAACTGTCGGATCCTTTCGTGTTAAAATCGACGCTCATGGACGTTCATGGATGGAAACAAGGCTCCTGGTCGGCACGAAGTTTATTTTGCTTTTTGATAGATTTTTGCTCTACAGTAATCGCCCTCGCGGTTTTCCCGCGTACTCCGCCCCCAACGTACACTTTCTTAGCAGACGACAGAAAAGGAAGCTATCTACCAAATTTAAAGTTTGCATGTGTTTTTTAGTATTCGTGATTAATCTGTGAGTGATATCTATACTAATAAAATAAGGCTGAAGAGATTTTTGTTACTTTGAACACGCTTACCTCAGGAACTATAAGTCCTACGGGTGAGAAAGGAGGCTGCCGACGCGACCTACCTACGCCGACGAAGAATAGAGGTATGAAGGAGGCGCTATCTGTGGCGCCTTCAGTGGTGCAATTGTGTTCCGTGTCGGGCCGGGATGGGAGCCCGGTCAACCCCATCAAGATACGGCGTCGTGGGGGTTGTCATAGCGTAGCCGGACAGTCCCCGAGTAGGTGAAATCTGGCCTTTTCACCGAGCACTAATAGCGGCTGAAGGCTCCAGTAGGGGTTGAGGTGGTATTACTACCCCATGGCCGAGTCAAACAAAGGTCTGGGGGTCTACCCGGGCTCCCAGGTATCATGCGAAAATACATTCCCATTCGACACTCAAAAAAAAGGAACTATAAGTACTATTATAAAATTACTTTCGTGCATCGTAGCTACATTCACGGGGAAGGTTATTGGCCATGTAACACGATGCTACATACAAAAATCGTGACGCGCTGTTACGGAGTTCATTTGACTTTTATTTTTCTTCATTTAATTTCTAGTAAAATATATTTCTTTCTATGTACATGATGATAGTTTTTTATGACAAGAGGCGAACGAGAAATAGGAGCATTTTGATAAATACCGACGCCTATAAACATCCACATTATTGTTCTCATGTAGATGCGTTGCCCTCCTTTCCTCCTCCCCTCCAATGAGCCATCGGCTACCCACCGCACGAAGCGCCGCTTTCCGCCGGTACCATGTGAGCTAGCGGTATTTACCCGGTCCCAAAGAGAAATTAATATATTATGTATAAATCATAAAGCTGAACATGAAATTATTAAATACAATTAAGAAAAATGGCCGTAATATAACTAATAGCACGTAGTAGTTTTTACACTTTTTTCGATCTCACCCACTTTAGGAACTTTGCTCCAAAAAGTGGAAAGGAAATGAACTGCAACAATAATTTTTTTCCTGTATGTACGAGTATCTTACATATTGATTGATGTCTTCGGTTTACACAAATCTTATTCTTTACAATAAAACTACTTTTACGAATTTTATCGCGGTTTATTTAATTATTTAACTAGCCCGACTCAGACTCAGTCCACCCGTGAACATGGTTGCTGTAATACCTCTGAAACTTCGGGCTAGTTAAATAATGATTACTTCATTATTGTAATAAAATCCGTAAAAGTAGTTTTATTGTAATGAGTCCCTTACATGTTACTTACGGATCCACAGTACGCAACAGGTACTTTCGTCACTGTCTGGTGCCTTAGTATAAATTACTCTAATAAAATGTTACTCCGTAGGCTGGTACCAGAGCATATTAAGGATCAGCCACAGGTAGACAGGGTTATTTAATTTATTAAGAACTTGCTTGGCCAACAAATTATCAAATTCAATTTCATAGGTCGCGGTTAGGTGTTGTCTATGCTTTTGTGTGGCAGTTTGTAATGAATTGGACCAGCCTTGTGTTTAGCATACTCAGTAAAACTTAGATATTTTAAACTAAATTTACTACAGAAACTTAAGAAACGATCTCCAACGAAAGAACGCATGGAGCGTCGACGTGTTTTAAAAACCCGGATAAAAAAATGACAACCATTTATTTTGTTCACGCCAACGAAGTGCACTAGGAAAACAGAAATTGTTAGGATAAATAAATTGTTCAAACCCTTGGAGATACAGAAAATACGTATTTTACCTTGCGTTAGCGAAATGAAGTCGAATGTACTGGGAAAGGATAAATTTTAGTTTCGGAAAACTAAAATTTATTTGCTACTTAAATGTTCATTGAACAAGATTTTATGTATAACTTCAGAGACGGAGCTAAATCGAAGTTTTACATGTCAATACTGTAAGCTCTAGACACATTAATATATTTCAAGAAACTATGCTGACACCCTTAAACATCCGCAAAACCATCGAACATTATTCAGATGTGTTTTCCTGGTGAGTTGGATCGGTCTTGTCGCTGTGTTCGTTATGGAAGACCCAATAAAATAAGCAAACGTATATGTGACAAAATTGTATAAGGTAGAGCCATGCTGCATCGTATTCGTACGGTACCGGCACGAATACCGCCAGGATACCGCTGCAAAGTGCTAGTTATGTTGTGGACAACAAAATTGGAATTTTGTGTGGTGTGTGAGTTTCCAATTGCTCATTGGAAGGGAGGACGGATGGATTGCAACAGAACAATTATATACGGATGTCCCACATACATCCGTATATAACAGGGTTTGAAAGCTCGTCCATCCTCTTGCCGTTTGTCTGTACGTGATCATTTTTCTCAAAATCTACTTTATGGATTTTTGTACGGCTTTTAATAAAACTGCAATTCTAAATGAAGGGTTAATAGCTAATAATGCGGAAGAAGCCGCAACTAGTATGTTACAACAAAACAACCAATCCTCCTCTTACCACTGAGCCATCGTGTCTATAATTTCTCATACCAAGTCAATTGTCCGTGGTAGATACAACAGAATTATAGTGAAGAGGCTACGGACGATGGAGTATGATTATGACCACTTAAACTACTTGTGTGCGCTCACTTTAACGTACCAGTAACTTGCGTGCCGTTACGACGTGCGTTGGAGCAAATTCAATGTTGGATCGGTTAGCGATTGTCATAATCACGTGTGTAGTAACTGTGCCAACGTTTTTAAACAGCGATATTTTAAAAGGAAATCACTGAGAGTCGCTTGTAGTAACGAAGTTTCGTACAAACGTATAAATCCTAAAAACACCACATATATGGCGAACTACACGAGGGACGATTGATAAATATCCGAAACGTCAAAGAAAATCTTTATTAATCAATATAAAACAAATTTATTTATCAACGTAGTTTCCTTCTAGCTCGATGCATTTAGTCCAGCGCTTCTCCAATGCCGTTACACCAGTTCGATAAAATCTTTTCTTTAACCTCTCAAAGTACTCGTCTACGGCGACAGTGACTTCATTATTTAATGAAAATCTTCGGCCACCTAACCATTTCTTGAGATTCGGGAAAAAGTGGAAGTCGCACGGGGCCAGAGCTGGAGAATAGGGGGGATGCGGTAACAATTCGAACCGCAATTCATGGAGTTTGGCAACTGCAACCCTAGACGAGTGCGACCACGACAACGCACCTGGCCTTGTTGAATGAAACGTTATTTCTCACTGAATGAGGCCGTTTCTTTCGAATCTTTCGCAAAATTTTTGCAGCAATCTGGCACAATACTCTCTATCTATTGTTTATATTCTTTGCAAATAGAGCACTAAAATAATCCTTCGAGCATCCAAAAATTTTTTTTTTCGGCGCAGGTTTTCCGCTCTCAGTCCACTGATCAGATTGTTCACTTGTTTCAGGAGTATAATGATGTGTCCATGTCTCATATACTGTCACGTATCGCCGCAAAAACTAGTTAGTATCAGGCTTAAGCAGCGCCAAACACTCCCACGAACCGTCCACTCGACGTTGCTTTTGGTTAATAGTGAGCGAACGCAGCACCCATCACGCGCAAGGCTTCTTCATTCGCAAATGTTGGTGTAAAATGTTAAAACGCGTTCAGAGGTGCTTACTATCTCTGGTATCTGCCGCAAATTTAAGCGCCGATCATACAAAACGATTTTTTTAATCTTTTTGATAATGTCCGGATTCGTGACTCCGTTTGGATGGCCATACCTGTTCTCGTCTTCGCAGTTGTCTCCCACGTTTAAAATCAGTTACCCAGAAGAATTGTACTCAATGCAGTAGCAGTAATATCTAAAACACTGTCTAGCCTGACTTTAATCTGGGTTGCCGTTATCCAATTTAAAACGTAAAACTTCATCATTATTTAGTTTCATTCTATTGTTTAGAAAATTCAGGGCAGAGAAAATTCCCCCCCCCCCCACCTTACACAAATTCTATCAGTTCGGATAATTTCAAAATTGGCAAAAATGATAAGAGTATAATGTAACAAATTTGTTTGCCTATCTTTTTTTAAGTTCGTCGTTTCGGCATGTTATCAATCAGCCCTCCTAGATTAGTAGTTGTGCCCGCGGTTCTACCTGTTTTAGATCTATCCCAAGAGAATCATATATTATTTGGAATAAAACATTGGTTCAGTTATGTATGTGTGAAAAATATGAAACACATTTCACCAGATTAAAGTAAAATTTATTTTTTGGCTTGGCCACTTAGAACATCCTACCAAAATTCCATAATAATCTGATATGTGATTTCTGAATGCATAGCGAACGAGCAAAAATGATTACAAAAATGTTTTTTTTTTAATAGTATTAGGGGGCAAACGAGAAATCCTGGCATTTTTACTGACTATACTGATGTTTTCCTCTTCTGCAATGGGCCACCGGCTACTAAAAAACCGCAAGAAGCGCGACGGTGAATCTGTCACTTTACGGCGGTGTCATGTGAGCGATAGATATATAGTTTCTGGTACTCTTACAGTGGAGTAAAAAAGCGGAAAAAAATTAAAAACTTCGCGAGTGTAAAGTATATAAAATCTAGGCATATTAAAATTTTATATGAAATTCTATTTAATTTTCATATAAATGTAAATAGCGAAATGGAAGGGTCTCCTGTAGCGGCTCCTATTAACATATTCCAGGGAAGGCGACCCGAATCAATCGTCCCATTCCGTTTGTATTCAAACAATATTCCATGTTTTTGACGACTTTTTTCCGCAGTGCATCATCGACATCAGCATCACGGTGAGAAATTAAGTAAGTTTCTGGTTGATGGTACCTGTTACCTGACTGGTCACATACAGACGGCCGGAAGATCAGCCATCAGGTTACCTGCCGATCTTTCTCTTAGACGTGACGTGTAAGATGTTGGAACGAATATTAGCAATGCGCATTACACAACATTTAACGTCAGTTGGATCCGCTCTAAGTGAAAGCCAATAAGGGTTTCGTTCGGGTAGGTCCATAATAGGAGCCGTTGCACATCTAAGGTCTGGCGGTGTCCTTAGACATAGCGAATGCGTTTAACTCCCTGCCCTGGGAAATAATAAAAGAAGGCTTGCGTTCACATGCAATCCCAAAATATTTGGGGCGAATCATTGCTGGTTATTCGACGATGCGCACCGTGTGTTACCCAACGAAGGAGATGGGATGGCACGATACAGAGGTAGTATGCGGTGTTCCACAGGGTGACCAGCACTTGGACCGTTCCTGTGGAACCTCGAATACGATTGGATACTCCGTGGTTCTAATCTACATGGCGTGAGCCTAATCTGTTACGCCGATGCACTCTTATTGTCGCACGCGGGCCCACGCATCGTCGAGCGTTGATCCTGGCGACCGCTACAGTCGCCCAGGTTGTACGGCGAATTCGAGTACTTGGACTTAATGTCGCTCTTGAGAAGTCTGAGGCTATTTACTTTGGCAGGATCCGAAATTCACCAATGCAGGACATGCCGCTGATGGCACGAGAATAGATAATAGGGGTTCCAAGAAGTGACTAGGCCTTCATATCGATAAACGGTGGACCTTCAAAGAACATTTCGCACTTGTCTTTAAGAGTGAATCGGGCGTCTAGGTGTTTAGCGTGGCTTCTTTCATATTGAGAGGGCCAAATCTTGGGCGTAGACGTTTATACATGGGCGTCATCCGTTCAATGACTATGTATGGTGCACCGATATGGGCCGACAATATTTCTGTCAATAACTGCCTTGCTTTGGGTAGATTGCACAGGATGATGGCGATTGGAGCGATTCGTGGATATCGTACAGTTTCTAGGGACGCTGCGTATACTCTCGCGGGCAGCGTCCCTTGGGACCTTGATGCGAAACCACTATTAAAGATTTTTTGACAAAGAGAAATTGCTCGCGCAGATGGTGGTCTTCCTACGGCAGAAGATGAAAGAAGGTGGAGAACATTGGCACGGGATACAGCGATGAGAGTATGGGCTGAGAGACTAGAGGAGCGTTGCGTAATTGTGGAGCTCCTGACAGCCTTACGACCTATTCTTCAGAAGTGGGTGGAGCGCACCAATGGTGCTTTGACTTTTCGCCTCACACAGATGCTCACTGGGTACGGATGTTTTGGTCGTTTTCTGTGCGAGGTGATAGGACGAGAGGAAACACCACACAGTGGCCGTTTGTCTCGTGTGGCATAGTCAACGTGCGGCGTTGATGGAAGTAATAGGGCGAGATCTCTCGCTTCCAGTGCACATAGCTTCTATGACTCGCATGAAGTTTCATTTAGTAGAACTCGAGAAAATGGATTACACACATACCTTTTCGGAACTTTGTTTTATAATGTGTATAGAAGTATATGGTCTTTGATAAGTATTAGAAATATCACTGATCAAGGAGAAGATCCCTGTTGTGCAGTATATACTAGATATCGCGTAAGACTGTTTGCACCTACAGCCACAACACTAGGAACCACTTTACTAGTGCGCCAAATATTCCAAATTATTCCAATTTCTTCACGACCAATAAGTGTGTGACCTTATCTATAGCGCCAGAGAATGGTATACCTTAAATATGGTCTCTTTTACAACCGTCCAGCCGTTAGCTTTATCTTGCAAGTTTAATTAATACAATATTAAACACACCTTATATATTACCAAATTAATGTTAGGGTTTCCAAATCAGGATTATGAAAGCCTGGACGACATATAATGAAGCTATCATTAGACTAATTCGGCCGTCCAAGAAGCATAATAATGATTAAAGGTTGAATAGTTAAAGGTTGAATAGTTAAAGGTTGAATAGTTAAAGGTTGAATAGTTAAAGGTTGAATAGTTAAAGGTTGAATAGTTAAAGGTTGAATAGTTGGTTATATTTCAAAATTAATTGTACATTCACTGTATTAATTAAAACATCGGCGGAATGTTAGATTCAAATATAGACGAAATGTTTACCAGAATGTGGCAGGTCTTGGGAATATTAAACGCAGACATTAATTTGACAAGGCGGAACAATTTGGTTAACAGGATTGCAATTAAATGGATGCAGATTTGATAGTTAGGCGAAATTTCGTTTTACAAATCAAATGGCATGGGAATAGGTATATTTATAATGTAAAGCAATAAACGAGGAGTGGGGGTCTTTTTGTGATGCCCATATAATTTTAACACAGACGCATCCTCCCAATGGACCATATACTTACAACTTACCAAGTACTCGAAGTGCCGGGTCGGGTTAAAAGAGCTATTGAGGTTTTTCAATTTCTAATAATTGTCCATCGGGAAGTTGGCGGCACAGAGAGGACTTTGTAATATTTTTAGTTGTGGTCAGTCTTGTCTGTACGCGCTAGATACTTGCAGTAGTAGTAGTAGTCTTGTGGATCAGTATAGTGGCATATACTTTAGCTAAGCTTTACTATCGCCTAGGTCAGTCTAGTAAAGAGTTTAAAGAACTCCCCTAAAAACCATAAAATTTCACGAAAACTTAAGTACATTCACAAGACTTGCTTACAAGATCGCTATAGCAAAAGTAAATACTTTTTGTTTGGCAACGGTCTAGTCCAGCCTCCTTGTGGCCACTCTCATGTTTCTCCGATGAAATTTTAAAACTATTCAATTTGAACCAGCTTCTGCACAGAATTCGTTGGCTTATTTTATACCAAGGAGTAAACAAAGAATTATTTCATAGCTATAAAAATATTTTTTTGCAGCTTAAGCAAATAAGGACGGAACAAACTAGTAGTTAGAGAATTTTGACAGCTACCAACGCCCACAGATATTCGCATAACTTTTTTTAGAGACGAGGTCCACTATTTTATTATCTTCCTCCTCGTAGCACTACAATTGGTCACCAAAAATCGCACGAAACACGACCACGTAGCTAGTCAATTTACAGTGGTATCATTGGAGAGTGCCATTCCCGGCTACATCTCTAGTAAGTCATCGTACACTAGTAAGTACAAGGAAATGATACAACAGTCCTAGAAATATCATTTCTTCGTTAATACTTCAAACTTTAAATATTTGTAAGGAAATAACATTCCTTAGAAAGCAAATGGGTATAAGGTGAATATTTAGCTTTATACTTCATTTTTAATTACAAATGTGTTTCGTGGTTGCCGACCGCCACACAATGCTGTGCGGAACGAGGGTAGAGCCTTTCAGTGATGCTGATTAATTGCACTCCCATGACGTGTGAAAATCACTGCTGACACGGTAATATTACCAAGGTGGGTAGGGCAGACGCACATTCAGTTATCTGTGTTATACACAGAAGTGTTGTGTTGGTTTGTGTATAACTGCACAACCTCGATAATTCTACAGCAGTTGTAATTGAAGTTTGTTGAGAAACAATCTTCCCAAATTTGAGCTTTTATTGGAGTTCAAATTTTGCTGTGCTTTAAAATTTGTACTTATAAAAAGTTTATCAGGAGTATTGAATTGTATAGATCATACAAACCAAACAATGAATTACTTTTAACACTTTTAACAATATCAGTAGTTTTATATACATTCAATATTGTTTCATGGTGTACTATTTACTGTGAATGTTTCAATTTTATTCAATTAATTATTTAACTAATTATAATTAGTTGAATTGTCTTGTCCCCTTAATTGATTACCATTATGGGGATAAACAAAAGCCACATTCCCCCGAGTCCACAATGCTTCGATGGAATAGCTCCCGTGGTTATAAAAGAATTTATCTGCCTCGGGCAGTCTATTCAGTTACGAACACATAACTTCAAGAGAAAAGCCGATGTGTAACTTATTAGGTTGGGCATTTCGGAAGCTCGGTCACATTATTGCGTCACAATTCGGAGCTTTTACGGATCTGAACTTAGGTTGCGGAAGTGAAGAGAAGCCCAATACACCTCTATCGCATTGCTGTGAGAGCTCGTCAGGCTACGAGACTGGGTTTGGGGCCGAAAAGGGGAGCGACCTCCTGCTCTCTCGCAAATGGGAGAATTGCATCCCAATGTTAGAATATCATAGCTAATTCAACCATTATTATCATAGCCAGAGGGATTTCTGAGTCTCTTCTCTTCAATGTCGGACGTCCAGGGCAGCTGACGCACGGTATCTAAAACGGTCTCGGTGCTAACGTGAATGAATGGTCCATGGAGAGAATCAGGCCTGGTGGGCCCTACACAACTGGAAGACGCGAGTCTTTTAGTAATGCGTTTACCTTGATTACATACTGGACCGACGGGTGATCACAAAACTTAGGACTAGTCCGCAAATTTGCCGTAGTTCAACTTTTGAATATGCTATGCTGAGTGTTCTTTGTCCGATAGGATTTGAAACCAAATCGGACGGCAGCACTGAACTCACAATGGACGCACTCAGTAAGAAGAACAGATGCCCAATGGGCCTGTTAGGTTTCAGAGTGGAGGCCGCGTTCGGGAAGAAGAGGTGTTGGTCGACAAATCACCTGTCTATGCCACAGCCGGTCGAGGTGCATCCATATGCAAGTGGTATGAAATTTAGCGTGCAGGTTGGCGCTCAGTACTGGAGGCCTTCGTGCAGCAGTGGACCGGTAAATGCTGGTGATCGCGATGATGGTGAAGTAGGAAAACCAATAGCGGTGTTTTAATTTATATTTAGATGTATAAGCTGTACCTACACTTTGTCTTAACAAACAGATAAAATAAGAAGGAAATAGAGCTCACGGGAAGCGTTCGGTGATGATGACGGGAGTTCCTTGATTTTTATTCTCACAATACGCAAGTAAGCGCGCGGGACGTAATTTAGTTTGGTGACAAAAAACTTGACATCACGAAAATCACACTATACGTAACGTCACACGTGACGGTCTACGCGTCACGATGCGCATCGCAGTACGTGTGACACTGACAATATTTTTTCTGCAGCCAACATTTAGTTATAACTATGCGCCACGTAGCCGTTTTTAACAAGCATATTATAAATTTGCCTTTTGGCTTAAAAATGATTCTTGCAAATGAAATAAGTGCATTTAATTTTAATTTCAAAATTAAAATTAAAAATTGCAACTTAAACATATGCATAAAATATTTTTATAAAAATTTGCAAAGTCATGAGTACGAGTATAGTAGGTTTTACAAATTACATAATTTTGAATTATGCAGATATTTTAGACGCATTGTTTTGAGACGTTATCTGTGTATCTTCGTATTTCTGTAAGTCAATATCTGACTCACAGCTTTTTAACCATAAACTACAAAATTTTGGCGTCTTACGACTACCGACGCTCATGAACATCCACGTAATTACTATGCCGATGCGTTGCCCTCTTTCCGCCCCCAATGGGCCACCGGGGACTCACAAACCGGACAAAACGCGACACTCACTTTATGACGGCATTTTGTGAGCGGGAGGTACCTCCCCGGTCGTAGCGGCCTGATTCCGCATTAGAGGAGCTGGTGTCATGCACTATGCATGGCGCTACCTCCTCCTATGCAGTATGGCACTACATCTTCCTAATTGTGTGCATACTGCATTGAGTCTGCGCTTCGCTTTATGTGTATTTAATGGATTTTTTAAAAGCAAATTTCATTAGAATTTATTTATAGCAACATTTGTGTGAGAAAGCCGCAAGTTGTAACAATGGATGTTGTCATTATATAACAAGTTTCGTAACGGTTGTAACATTTAACCGGCGGTCATAAGCCAATCACAGTAATTGCTTACTAAACTGAAACTATAACTGTTATGCCCACGAGGCCACAGTACAAATTCAAGAGGTTGTTACAATAAAACTTGAACGGCTGGCTCAGTTGGTAACGTGGCGGTCATGGATGTTCATATATGCATTATATAATATAAATAAAAATCTTAAATATATTTCCGTTGTCAGGACCAGGAAGGGGTAGTGCATAATGCATTGCTGCCGGTTTGGGACGGCACGACCTGTGTCTGCCGCTGCTGACTTGAACACGTAACAGGGAAACATAAGCGCGCGAGTACCGCGCACTTCCTAATTTGTTTCCACGTTACAAAAAGTGTTCTCCTTGGTGTCATAAACGTAAACACTTAAGGGCTTTAGCGTCAACAACTTTTTACCGCACAGTACATAACAGTAATCTATTCTTTCGATCGTGTATTTTGTTTCCTTTTATTTCGTCATATTTTTTATCACCATCGGTCGGTGCTGTTGAAACTTAAACTGAGACATGCATATTGTTATAATAGTATAATATCTGTGGCCTTATTGCACTAATTGAGCCTACGGTTGGGGATGCATGCGAGTTGCAGGCGACCGGTCGTCTTGGCGTTCATCAAAAGGCCCCATGTCCAGCGGTGCAGTGGACCGATTAGGGTTGATAATGATGAAGGTTGACTTAGCAAAAAATATGTTCATCTACAATCCCGAATTCATTAGAATGACAGTTCGATATGATATCGCGTATCTTGTATTTTTGTAAATCCAGGTTCATCACCATCATCATCAGACATTTTATTAACAACTGCTTTTTGTATGTACAAAATCTTGTACAGAATATCTTGTACAGAATATCTTGTACAGAATATCTTGTACAGAATATCTTGTACAGAATATCTTGTACAGAATATCTTGTACAGAATATCTTGTACCTCTGAACGTTTGTTATTTTTTTACGTAGTTGAGAATGAACTGTTTAGGATAGCTAAACAAACCAGCATTTCTTTGTCACTTCAGACTCCAGTTGTAATGTTTTTTTATAGATATATTACACAGATTACAGCGAAACGCATGAATTTTTGGATAAAAACCATATCATCTACAAAAGTACAGCAACACTAAAAAGCTTGAAATAATCAAATGTAGGAATTTAAGCGATCGATATAACTTACAAAAAATGGTCTACTTTGAATCGGTGCCAACAACAAAGTTTGCAATTTGGTGAGCATATAAAAGAGAGAGGACGAGCTCCTTAAGATCTCCTTTGATAATTGTAACTCGTAGTAAATGGGATAACCAGGTGTTACGGGAATTTTATCCACTCTTTTTTATAGTATGTCCGTTCGCCCCCCATGGACAAGGAGTCGGTGTCTTTTGACAACTATTGATGCAGATGCGTTGCCCTTCTATCCTCCTCCCCTCCACCGGCTATTCACAAACCACAAAACACGTCAACATACTGCCACTTTACGGCGGTGTCGAGCGAGAGGTAAGTGTAGAGGTACATACGAGTAACAGAGCCTTTCTACAATTACTGATGCTCATAAACATACGTTTAGTTACTATGCTAATGCGATGCCATCTTTCTCTCGTCCCCTTAAGGGTCACCGGCTATTCACAAACCATACTTAATACGTCAGCATACTTTCACTTAACGGCGGTGTCGAGCGAGAGGTACCTCCTCGGTTCTGCTGGCCCGATCCCCCCGCATGGCACTAACTTTAACAATTTATTATCTACTTTACTTTCTCAAAACCTCTTAATTGGCCTTGGACGCTAAGGACCGCCTTAGAGCAGTAGAGATCAACAGCACCAGAGCAGTCGCCTTGCGGGTGGAGTTGACTGCAATCCGAATTTGGTTTCATCTATGGCGGTTCTAATAAATGGCACGTCGTTACAAGAGCGAGCCTTTGCTGGATGCATACATAACGCAACAATATCACGACTTGGTGTTTGACCATTCACGCGATTGATTGTCCTTATTCATAATCCAAGGTATAAATCATGCTTTTTACATGATTTAATATCCTTGAACAAATCAAAGGTGGAAAAAAAATATTACTCAAAAAATGTTGCAAGGCTAAACCTGCATTTCCCACTTCCTGTTTCCTCGCTAAAAAATCACCAGAAAAACTTAAGGGCCGCTAGATTGTAAACAACAGAACCATTTCCCGATACGAATACGCGACCTTTATGATCGATGAGATTGTCACGCTTGAAGGCTTCATGTTAGTCACCAATATCTATAAATTATAAATTTATATATATAGGATCTTGGTAGCGCTTTTAGGAAGGATCATTTGCATGGTTCATAAGGTTTTTTATACCCATCCGAGCCTCGGGTGGATTGGATGCTTATGTCTCCTTTTCCCTTCATCTTTCGGCAGGCTTCTTGCCATATCCTCGTAGTAGGATACTACTGGCTTCTAAAATTTGTCACTATCAACCGGATAATATATCGATTGGACGATGTTCGTATGCGAGATTTGATGTCGTAGCGCCCTTCGTTGTGCTATGACGCTTCAGGGATTACAAGTACGTCTCAAAATTCCCTTACGGGCTGTGGTGTAACCTCTGCAGCGCAATAAGTATAGGCTTGGTTTCCATGTGAGCTCTCCAATGGTACACAGTTACTAAAACAGCAGTTACCTGTCAGTACCGTATCAGGTGGAAATAGAGAGGCTTACGCTTGCCGAGTTTCAAGCGTTCTAGGACAGGGTGCAGCGTACCAATCATGTTTATGCCGTAACGACACTGCGTCAAGTCCTGTTGCTACTTCACGTTACCACTTCCTTGGTCGCTGGATTTGAACCTTGGAGGATCACTCTCCGCATACCTTCTGCCAAGAAGACGATGAATTTGAACCTTGGAGGAGCACTCGCCGTATACCTTCTGCCAAGAAGACGATGAATTTGAACCTTGGAGGAGCACTCTCCGCATACCTTCTGCCAAGAAGACGATGAATTTGAACCTTGGAGGAGCACTCTCCGCATACCTTCTGCCAAGAAGACGATGAATCAGAAATCTATGGCGATCCTGTACCAGTCACTTACCAAGCTCCGACTGCAGGTTTGTTCCATATGCATTAAAATAATATACACATATTTTCAGTGTAAACAAATAGTATAAACCTTTTATATATTATCAGTGGTCGGCGCCATGACCTTTCATTATGTTTCAAACTCAACGTGCTCACACAGGTGTGTACAGCCAGCCGGAGGCTGTAATATTTTTCGTGGTTTGTGGTTTAATTAAAAATACATCTGATTGACATAATGATAAGAAAAGGTTGTAAGCTTCCTGAATTGTTAAAAGGCTGACCAACCAGCAACGGTCTGTATATTTACAATTATTTACAGCTGAATCTCAAGAGGACAAGCTGTAGTATTTAAGCCTGCACGGCGGTTATAGGAGGACGGGGGATGGACATCTCGCTTTTCGTGTGGTTTGTGTGTTTCCGGAGGCTCTTTGGAGGTGAGGAGTCAATGCCAGTGACACGTACAATTATGTGGATGTTTACGAGCGTTGGCGGTCATTAAATTTTTGATGCTCGTTTGTATTTTCACAGAAGGTGTAGAAACAACTTCCCAAGGATAATTACTACCCAATACCCGTTCATGTTAGTACATCCAGATGGGTTTCCAATTTTCCACACGAACTGGAAAAGTGTAAATAAAAAGTAATACTTTTTCGGCCGCGCTTTGTGCATAATAACTATATTTATAAGGATAGTTGTAGGCTCCACACCATGACGCCACGAGTAGTAGGGTCGAAGTTATGGGAGTGAAACCGCGGGGCGCTACTAGGCTATTGATAAAGCTTCTACAAAGAGTATTACCATCCCCTTTCTATTATTCTGTCACACTACGAGATCCTTCACGTTCTTCTTTCGTTCCTTTAGCAGTAATCTTGACAAAGGAACCAACCAAACACATTGTAAGGATGTTATTTTGAACATGTTACTTTTGTATCGTGATGCTCTCGGTGAGGGAATGCCATTTCAACACATCTAAAATAACCTTTGAAAGACTCTAAAGGACTTGTTTTTTATAATATAAAAATATTATTTACGAGCATTGTCATTGCCACATTATATTCTGTGCTTACGGTCCGTAAGCGAATTATATTTTTCTATATTTTAGAACGTCGTAAGCAGTCCCCGGCTTCGCTGGGGTATTTCTCGAATTATGGCAACATATATTGATTTACAAAAATACAAAAATTATAACTTGTAATCATTGCACGTTACAACGACAACAAATTAAGTGTATGACGGAACAACGTCTGTCGGGGCAGCTAGTTGTCAACAACTTCAGCAGCTAAATAAGGATTTACTTTGATATTTTTTTACACATATAATTATCGAAGTTTTCAGAATAATCAGTTTTAGAAAGTTTATTAAGTAAATTAAAGGTTTTAGAAAGTTTATATAAACTATTAATCACTGATAATATACGATTTTAATGAAAAAAAATTTTCAAATCGGTCCAGTAGTTTCGGAGCGTCTTTAGTCCAAACAAACATTCAAATTTTTTGCCTTCATAGTGTTAGCATAGACAAGCAAAGTAATGAGTATTGTCATTAAGTAAACTCTTAAGGGTACTAATTCTGTTATTTTTGTCCACATTAAGATTCAAAGTAATGAGTATTGTCATTAAGTAAACTCTTAAGGGTACTAAATTCTGTTATTTTTGTCCACATTAAGATTCACAGATTCCTTCCTGTTACAGTCCAAGTTTGGTATTAAACTGGCAGATAAACTACAGATTACCGTGTCACAGGTTCCGGTTGGAACGAATTAGTTAGAAATATTAATGTGGTGGTGGAGTTATATTTCGTTTAGCTACTTGGCACTTTAATGGTATCCCCATTATTATCACGCTGCATGCTGTTGTCATCTGACTGTGCGTTTGTTAAGCTACTCATATAAAAAGAGTTCTACGCCCGCTCCGTTTGACCCCTTATTTTTTTGTAGACGCGGGGAAACGCATTTTCCAGCCCTAGGTCGGGTCCAGCGGTGTGCGGTACTCGCGGCACATGATAATGCCGAATACCCACAAAAACCACCGCGACTGCCATCAGCGACGTCTTTGATGAGGTGCTCTGGAACAACAAATAATCAGGGCACCTCGACGGCTCGTCTGTCCCCTAAGGAACCGACGCCTTCTCCATAGAAGGGTTGCCTGCACCAACTTTGAGACAATGCAATGGGGTGAAGTTCCAATGCTCGTCCCCTGCCCCGTGCGCACCGTGCGCACCGTGCGCAATAGCACCTCCTCCATTTGTTTTTTTCCCTCTTCTTATAAGAGCAGTACAAAGGGCGTCTCCTCCTCCTGCTCTTTAGCCTCCTCTTCTTATAAGAGGGGTGCAAAGCGCACCCACCGCGACTGGCTTGAACCATGGTCCGTGCGACCCCTGGTGGATAATCCCCTATTGTTTTTATCGTGTATTATGGCCCCTTTATCAGTTGACACAAACTCTCCCGTACAGCCTTAATCCAACAGGGACATAAAATGCTAGACTTTATCAGTGTAATGTGATAAAATGACATCATTCAACCATTTTTATTACAAATGTGTTCGTTGTTTTGAGATGTGACATACATTTCTTATTTCATTTGGCAAAATTTTTACGAAATTTTATAGTAGTGTACTTTCTATATTCCTTATTTCCTTATTCTTTATGCTACTTAATTTCTCGTACCTAATGCAAATCGTAAGGGGACACGTTTCACTGCTATTCGAAATAAAAAGAAGTCTTGGGTATTGTTTTAGGAGGACGTTGAGACAGGAGTTGAAATTATGACATCATCGTTTGACGATTTCAGTAACATAAGTAAAAGGTTCATTCCCGGCTATATCGTCTGCAGCAGCAGCCTGTAACAAGGCATCATCATCACTACTAAGCAGCTGAGAATATCTCAGGCCGTGATAATAATAGTAAAATTTTTGTTATCACAGACACTTATATCGGGGTGTATCTCTCTTCCAACCCACACTTATTGTCGTTGTCCGACGAGTATTGATATCATTTCGATGAAATTATGTTGGAACTCTACTAACAGAGTGAGTCTAAGAAAAAATGTTTTAGTTGAAGTGTCCTACTCACTTTTAGAGTATGTGAGTGGACATTAAAGCTTTCAATTTTAAACCATTGTACAAAAAAGGTGATAGACATGATATTAGAAATTATCGTCCAATAACACTAGTACCATTCATGTCTACGATATACGAAGAATGTGGGTATAAGAGGCTAAATGATTTTATTAATAAATATAACATTATGAAAAGTTTCGTTTTTATAAGAAAAAATCTACAACACTGGCAATCTTTTCCCTTGTCGAGGGCCGATTGATAACTGGCCGAAACGACGAACCTAAAAAAAAGATAGGCAAAGAAAATTTATTACATTATATTCTTTTCGAAAATGGAACGCCAAATTTAAATTTATTCGAACTGATAGAATTTGTGTGAGAACTAGAACTTACTCTGCCG
>JAFELO010001575.1:191224-210596 GCA_017140195.1 Eumaeus atala
AAGTAAAAGGTTCATTCCCGGCTATATCGTCTGCAGCATGATAGAATTTGTGTGAGAACTAGAACTTACTCTGCCGTAGATATTCTCAACAATGGAAAGAAATAATATTCGTGCGGTGATAAAGTTTTACATTTTAGGTAATACTGCTCTTGCATTGAGTACAATTCACATCTTCTGATTTTAAACGCGGGAGACAGAGCTGCGAAGACGCCAATAGAAAATAATTCTTCTAGCATTGAGAAATCGTAATAATTAATTATTACTAATAATTACTAAATAACTAATAAAATCACTGATATGTTTCTACTGCATGCTAATATATTTAAATTTAGCAAAACATGTAGAATTATTATATATTACGTTAAATTCGACTAGATTTAGTCGGCCCCATTCCGAGACTTTTGATAACAAAGAATTTGTTCTGGTGCTGGTTAACTTCTTCCCGCAAAATATTGAAGCGACTAGTGTGTAGAGTGTCTCCGGTGCTATCGTCGTTAGAAGCATTTGCAATGCATCAATGGCATTGATATCCAGGAGAAACAGAGTGACAGAACACATTCGTGGAACGACAGCAACGACAGGCTTTAGGTATGAGCATGTACCTGTCCTACTACGACCTTAATGCTCCGGACTGTCAAAAAGCTGGCAATCCAGTCGCATAATTTCACGGGAATCCCAAAAGCCGGAAGCTTGGTAAGAAGATCATTGCCAAACCCGATCAAAGGCTTCTGCTATGTCTATACTAGTCTGGACTTATTGAAATAGTCTCCACCCATCTGTACGCCAGGATATTTGGGAGGCCACCAGCCGAATGATGGTGACAGAAACCGTACCGACAGTCACTAGGTAGCAAGTGCTCTAGAGTCTCTCTCTCTCTCTCTGCGTACCGCTTGTTTGTGGACGTTTTGTCTTAAATAAAAACAGACTTCACTTTCGATGCGGGTAAATACATTTAAGCACCATCACCGGCTCTGGGTGGGTTCCAGTGATGTGTGGGGCTCACAACACACCATAGTGTCGAATACCCCCTAAAACCAACGCAAGTGCCATCAGTACCGCCTATTGTGAGGTGTCCCTGAATAGCAAATCATTAGGGCTTCTCAACATTACTTCCACAGAAGGATTGCCCCACACCACAGGATAACCCCATGTATTGTGGGAAAGTGCCATGGCATGCGATTCCCATCCCCGTCTTTTCTTACAAGAGGGGTACAAAAACAGTCTGCTCGTTTCACTTAGCTTATCCAAGCTGTCTGGGTATCTGTGTTCACTCCAGGCTACTGTGCCCCACCGTCGCGACAAGGCTTGAACCACAGGGAAATAAAACCACAATATAAAATACCGTTGAGTGTAACTCTTTATCCACGCTTGTAATCGTAACGATCGTGTAACCGAACGTTATCGCTCAAGGTGACGTAACTCAGTTAACTCAACAGTTAGCTGCCAATACTAAATATTTACAATGTTACTGTGCTCATGTTTTGTACATGAGAAATTTATCGGTGAAACATGTGGCGTAACTCGTAAGATGTAGGGGTTCAGATAATTTTAGCTAATATTAATATTGCCGTCCTACCTAAATTTCGGCCACGGCAGCATCTTTAGCGACTTAACGTGCTCTCCGAGGCACGGGGGTGTAACACTACCAACGACATTACTTCGGACGGTTATTTTGAGGAATTGAAATATCCCAATAACACTTTAGTCCGACCCGGGACTCGAACCCAAGATCGACGACACGACTGTGGTTGAACATGCTTACCACCAGTGATCTAGTGGCCCAGTGGGAAGAATAGCGTGGCAATCAGTAACAGGCACGCTGACTGATACCTAGTCTAGTCACCGATGTAACTCACTACCTTACTGTAAGAGGTAGTAGCAATATTGCAGCAGCATTCGATTGGCATTGGCCGTCCGGCTAGTCAGCCCTCTGAGGGACTACCTACACCTCCACAGATGGGGTTGCCCAGCACTACAGGGCAAACCCCACCGACTTTGGGACAGTGCAATGGGGTGAGGTTCCCATCCTTAACCCTTGCCAGTGCGCAAAAGCACCACCTCCTGTTGCTCTTAGGTCTCCTCTTCTTATAAGAGGGGTACCGAGAGCGATTTCTCCTCCTGATCTCTTTAAGTCCCCTCTTCTTATAAGAGGGGTGCAATGATCAATTGGCTTCGCCTGCGTTCACCCCAGGCTACTAAGCCCCACCGCCACGACAAGGCTTGAATCATGGTGGGGATATTGTTCTCAGACCTATATCAATGACCTCTAGCATAATGTTTCTCATTATGACTTAGCAACTTAAGGTCTATGTGGCACTGAGCCAGAAATATCGTGGATTCCTTAAGGGATTGTAATGAACCTCTCGCAATATCCGACACAAACCAGACTCCTACTTACATCGGTGAAAACAATTCCAGTTCGTTTCGGATCCGATTAAATTCAGCGATCTAGTTTGTTATGTAACGTGCTTCTTAAATTGTCATTACTATCATCTCAATATATTTATCTTAACATTATACTTCTATATAAAAAGAAAAAAATAATCTAGTGCGTGATCCAGGCTAATGTCAGAAACTACTCGTAAAGTTTGCGAGTAGTCGGTGGCTATTGGATTTTATATTGCTATTGGAGGGAAAGAAAAAAGAAAGAGAACCGGACTCCGTAACAATTATGGGGACGTTTATGGGCGTCGGTAGTCATCAAGTGGCTTCGACTGCGGGTTTATTTCCTTATACTATGTATATACATATAAAATCCGCATCACACTGTGAAAGCATTTTATAACACAAGCTGTTTCTCCCGACTTCGTCCACGTCATCCTTTCGAGCTTGCCCCTAAGAGACTTGTTAGTCAAATGCCCTCTTTTACCCCGTTCCTGAGCGACTGCGAGTATCCAAAAGCACTGAACGTAATAAGCTGAAACTTTTCCTTGGTAAGAAAATTTCACCACGGTTCTGAAATTCACCCCCTTAGAAGTGAATTCAGATCTGTGCTTATGTTGTACATTTTTTTTTAAAATGGCCATGTCCCACCACTCGTTCCCACCGCTGCTACTCCTGACCAGCCAAGATCGTCAGCGGCAACCACTTGCGACCCTTTGACATATACCATACGGAAAGTAGCTGTCACTGTGCAGTTGTATCATGTGAGCGTGTGGCGAATACTTCCTCAAGTCTTGCTGACACAATTTGGTTGCAATGTGGCCACTACCTCAAACTCGTGTAGAATGGTGAATCAAAATCACAGGGTGACGGACAAAATCGGGTGAAACAACTCGTGCTATAAAATGCTTTCACGATGAAATGTGGGGTTTGTGTGGCAGGAAATTCCTTACACCGAAGTAAGTCTTTGTAACAAATAAACAACGGTTACTTAAGACGTAAGGACCCAGTGAATGTATATTTATAACCATTATCTCCGCAACTCGGATACAAAGCCATAACGGTAGCTCGGTGGTAATTTATCTCCAAGTTCAGTTGTTTGTGTGCCGACAACTTTGTTTGTTTAGGTTCGCTTGTCCATGGATTACCTTGGATTTAGTTTCGTGTTTAACTATTGGCGATTAACTTATGTTCGGAATGCTCTTTGTCAAACTTTGGGCCAAGATAGTTAATCTTGGAGGGTGATTATAAGCAACGTGGTTGTTATAATAGCGTTGATACACACCAACTAGAATAGCATAACCGAGGGGGCTTCTCTTTGTGCCTCTCTTATAAGAAGAGGGACTACTGTACAGTAGGAGGAGGCTCTGTTTGTACCCCTGTTATAAGAAGAAGTGACAAAATACCAAAAGGAGGAGGTGATTTTGCTCACGGGGCAAGGGGGGAGGATGGGAAACTCACCCCACTGCAGTGTCGCAAAGTTGGCGGGTTTGTCATGTAGCGCGAGACGATTCCATCCGTGAAGGCGGTGTCGTTCCCTTAGGGGACTGGCTAATCGTCGAAGGGCCCTGATGATTTGCTCTTCTGAGGCACCTCGCAAATGGCGGCACTGATGTCTCTTTAATGTGCTGCGAGGCCCATTCACCACTGGACTCCACCCAGGACCGGTGATGGCGCGGTTTGTCTCGTAAATAAAAAAAGTCAGTGTTATGGCACTCGTCGTTTTGGACGGCTTTCCATCCGGTGGACAGATGACGGGTGAAGCTGACTGTATACGGCTAGTGACCGTGACCTGCGGCGCCTTCTGAAGAAGGTCTATGGAAGTCAGTGGTCGTATACTGGCTGCTGATTATGATAATGATGATGTGTCAACGCTACGATGTAGCGGAATCGTGCTCAGGCTATCGAGGCTTCTCTCCTCCAACATCATTGTAAAATGTTCATTCTCATGCGTAAATTGACGAACCGATGAAGAAAAGATTCATAGTCGTGTGAGGAAATAACATTGCCACATTGCAAAATAAAGTGAAATGCGGGTTCCGTTGTGTACACACTTTTAGTATTTTTAGTAATCGTTAGCAGGATCTACAGGCTGGACTGGAATTCATCCGGCTGATGATAGTGAGCCGAAACCCCAAGTCCGAGTCGTACCTAAGCCAAGTATAAAGGGGCGCAATTTATTAGCATAACGCTGTGGCGTTGAATATTCATACATTATGTACACTGTTTCATATACACCCTGATATAATATTTACGTGCACTGTACCTAACCTTGAGTTAGGGACGGGAAAACTTCGACAAGTAAAACACCCGATGTTTTTTATGATTGATGTGCTAATTTTAACATTAGAATTACCAAATTTGTAGACATCTTTTTATGGTAGTTTTCACTCGCGCCACATGGTAGAATATTGTGTTATAAGCTTCACCCCGTCCCTATTTCGCCTCCTTAGACGTTGAATGTTTAAAAATTCTTTCTTATTGCCCGTTTACATCTCAAACGAAACCTTTACACCAAATTTCAAGCTTTTAGTTTCAGTACTAACGGCTGTGCATTGTTAGTTAGTCGATCACACAGTAACGGAATATACACATTTTTATTACATCATTGTGTGACATTATGATTGTGATGAAATTACCTATAGAGATGCGATAGATGCACATATAATACTTCTTACTCCTATTTTTTTAGTTATCAACAGACATGCCGAATCATCGCAGATTATCTCGCAGGTAAAAGCTAGAAAGTGTAAATTTTGAGAACTTTAGTTCCAATGGTATCTCGATCCAGAAGAGATAGAAATGGGGGCATCTTATTGGCATAGTCGTCGGTGGTTATAAAAACCCAGCAAAGGGAAATGCCGTACCACAGTGCGTATTCTGTATATCATGTTACTTAATAGTAATTAAAACAATAATTCCTATTTATCACAGCTTTACACTTCAATTTACGAGACATGATGACATGACATGATTTTAATCATCCACAGCCAGAACAATAGAAAATGTTATGTTATTACTGTAAGAAAAATGATTCCGGCCGTCCACGAGAAACAAGAGAGGTTTACGTCGTTTAAAATAATCATTAATCGATAAAATGTTCCATTTGTCTCATAAAAATGGAACATTTTTGTCAAGCTTTGACTGTAAAAATAGCGAGTTTCAGGTTAGGGCCGAGGCAGGTTAAGATTTTTGAAACTAATAATTTGCGAGCGGCGAGGAAAAATATTATGGGTTCGCACCAGGAAGCATGCCATCATACGTAGCACACGAGTCAGCACGTAGCTGCTACGAGCTACTGCCACGTGTGCTACGAATAGCATTTTATTATAGTCTTAATTTTTCGCTTGTATCGACAGTCAGTATTTTTATATGATTAATTTGGAGAACTTACAGCTTCTTTAATTTACATTGTTATAATAATTAATACTAATTATAAATAGGGGCTGGACTCCTTTCAGAAAGATTGGCCCTATCTAGCTCTAAACAGAGAGGAGTGGAAAGTGAGTAGAGATACCTTTGCCCAGCTGTGGGATACACCAGGCTATTGTTATCAGTAATAATATGTTGCTTTTTTAACAATATCATCGTCACAATCACACAAGTGAAATCATTCAATTTTCTCTAGCACATCCCTATGTGGTTTCATCGTCTGTATAACGAGGCAATTTTCTCACCGAACGAAAAAAGTGCTACTCAGTTCACTTTCCAGAATGATCATCGACAACAAAGGTATCCGCGCGGTAAAAGTATTCACGGATGACCGCTTGAGGCCTCGTTTTCCAATTCAGCCGTGAAAATTGTGAGCACCGTCACCGTTATTTGTTCCCGCCTTTTGTGTGTATATCTATAGGAGATTACACATTGTATATAGAAGAATAAAAATGTTACAATAAAATAAAATAAAACATCATGGATGAGTCCATCCGTGACCATGGCTGTAAAGCTTCTGAAACGTCGGGCTACATACATAATTTAATAAACCGCGATAAAATCTGTAAAAGTAGTTTTATTGTAATGTCTAACATTCGTGTAAACTTAAGACATCAAAAGAATAAAAATACTTTTATAGAACTTCAACTAGTTATTAAATATAATTTTTGCATTTACGGGTATATGGTATTCACGTTACGTCGTCGTTTTACTTTTACGATGTAAACCGATTATGGGAAATCGACACCCATATAAATTTTCGATTAAGGTGCGGCTAAATAAACCCAAGGACCCTAGGAGGAACTATCACTTAACGATGGCATCCACCATGATATTAGTAGTATACTCAATGGCAAAGAAAAACATCGACATACGATACATCACTAGCAATCAGACACACTAGGATGTACAAAGTTGATTTCTTTGCTTTCAAAACTCTAAATTACTTGGTGGTCGATTTAGTAAAGCCGTAGGGGATCGGATGCCTTGACGATTAATAATATCTATGTTCCAATGAAATGAATGTAATGCGTTTATTGAAGGAGGCTATGGTCAGCAGCGCTGATGATGCTAATGTTCTTCAGCGGACGTAGCAAATTTCATGAGCATGATAATAAGCACGTAAACTTCATGAGAATATTTCTTCTTCTGAGGGACCTACTACTGTCGGCAGTGCTATTGCGTTCGCCCTTACAGTTCATTGGACCAGAAAAGACTTGTGTATTAAAGTCTAGGGACACGTAAGGGGAACAGACCCCCTCTCTTTATATGAGCCCCCCCCCGCATAGGGCTAGAGATGTACCGGTTTGATATCGGATGTAACCTGCGTGTAAAGGGTATCAAACAATAAGATTTTTGGGGCCAAAATGGGGAGACAGTCGTGGTATGTTGATAGTAAAATGGAATATCTTGTGTGTTATAGGAGAACCATTAGCCCAGGTCAGGTAGTAAGTTACTCGAGCACAAAGGCAGTTTCATTCGTTACCCTACTGTAATTGAGGATACGAGACAGTTCGCTCTTTTGTTACTTTGTTGTAATATTCATTAGCTCAAGTGTTTATTCATCTGCTCTTGTAGGCGCCACAATTATCACCATCATTATCTATCTAAGGTAACTACTATCTTACGTAAACGTAAGCGATCTGATTTTTTTGGGAATGAGTTACCTTAGTAAGATGTAGTGCTATTAGTTACCCTAATAAGAGGCGGTGTCATCAGTTAGTTTAGTAAGAGGTAGATCCATTAGTTAGTTAGGTAAGAGGTAGTGCAATGGCACTAATGAGATACCTTGTGAGAGGTAATTCCATTAGTTACCTTAGTAAGAGGTAGTGCCATTAGTTACCTCGGTAAGAGGTAGTGCTATTAGTTACCTTAGAAAGAGGTAGGAGCCATGAGCAAGATAAACAAGAGGTACTGCCATTCGTTAGTCTAGTAAGAGGTTACCATTAGTTAACCCAGGACGAGGTAGTGCAGTTACCTTAGTTAGAGGTAGTGCCATTAGTTATCTTAGTAAGTGGTATTGTCATTAGTTACCTTAGCAAGGGGTAGTGCCATGACTTAGTTTAGTAAGAGGTGGTGCCATTAGTTAGGTAAGTAACAGGTTGCCGTTAGTTACCTTAGTAAGAGGTAGTGCCATTTGTTAGTTTAGTAAGAGGTAGTGTAATGGTAGGTAAGCCAGTATAAAACGCGTCGATCAAAATCGTAAGAGAAAGTAAATGTGGTTTACTATCTCTCTTTTTTCATTATTTTCTCTCTGTGCAATGCGCGTGGGATAATACATAGACAAGGATAATAATGCATTCTGATCTTTTTTCTCTATTGATCAAGACGGACGCTTGCAGCCATAGGCCTCCCTACGCCTGCCTTTCTCGATCAAAATAATCTCTGTGGTGGTAACACCACCAAATTCTCATTTTCGGACAAATTCCAAGAATCCTTTTTTATGGTTCATACTTGATTCGATTCAAAGACCTCACTTAGTGGTAAGACATGCTTACTACACGGTTATATTGTACGTAAGCCTCGCTATTGTATCCAACGTGAAGCCCCTCCCTGTTCAACTTTCACGTCCCTGCACTTACACCGTTGCGTCAGTGCGGACTTGACGTTATCTTAAAGATTTCGTAAACGAGATATATCTTTAGACCACGAGACCGTATATATATAATGTCCATCTATCATATACAATTATATAACAGTATCCTTATATATGAAATTCTCCCGATGCTGATTAACTAACTGACAGACAAAGCACAGCCAAAACTACTGAATACTGGCAGCTAAAATTTGGAATGCATATTCCTGTAAGATTGTAAGGGTACACTAAGAGAGGTTTCATGAAAATTTCACTGCGACGGGAGTATAAGGGGTGAAAAACTTTTATTTAAATGTCTATACCGAAGTTGATTTACGCGGGTGTAACCGAGGGGAGCTGCTAGTACATAATAAGTTTCTAGAGTCAATTGCGCTATCAACGAATACACACATCGTGTGCTAAAATCCCTCAGCCTTTCAGCCTGTAGCGAGGAACATAGAAATGTACCTATGTACTTACATTTGTATAACACATGGAAGCATACGTACATAGGCTCGAAAAAAATAGTTTTAGCAATAGTAAGAATTGCCATGCTGCGTTGCAGCCAAATTGGGCCTGCACGTACGGATAGATACCTCACGCTAACCTGACACCGCCATAAAGTGATCGATACGCTGTCACATTTCATGCGGTTTGTAAGTAGCCGTAGGTGGTAGCTCGAAGGGGTTGAGGGAAGGAGGGCATCACATCTGCATAACAATAACCCGCATTATGTCCAATCCTCAAAATCATACTACTTCATTTTGTAGCAGTTACCATAACTTACCTTCCAAATTTTACACATAAGTAAGTACAGTTCCCATAACTTCAGAATAAAACATTTGTGATATATGAACGGACGGACGGAACGGTTTTAAGACAATCGGCTACGATAACCCAGACACTCGTGACACAACGCCGGCTTAACATAGGTATCAAACGCTTGTTTGAATTAAGTTGCTTGATTGAATTGGCCCCGGCAGTTGTGCAAAATTTCCTATTCCTTTTCCTCGTTTGCCCCTATATGCTATTAAAAACATAATCCTTCTTCTGATGTGCTCGGTTAAAAATACGACACAGATTACGGTACAAAATGCACGTTATCTTCGAATTTATCTTAAAAAAACCTCAAACGAGATGACGTAGAAGTAAGATAAGAAAAAGATAAATGAACGTTCCTTATTGACATGTTTATTTAAACATCTGGAAATGTATCCGTTCTGTTTGTCCACATCATAGAGAACTGGGGAAAGGTGTGTTGTTGCTGTTGGAAATGGATGAGGGATCCTGATATGTCCCAGTATATATGTCGCAGTCGGATTGTCTAAATCGCCGTATTTCATTACGGCTAGTCATTTTCAATAATAGGGCCGTCTTAGTTTGTGGCGGGCCAACGGTTAGCCGGATTGAATACGGCTGGGTGAAACTATGCCAGAAAGATTTCGCCTTTATATGACATTCAGTATATCTAGCATTATTGAAATAAACTTAAATATTATCCTCTACTTTGACACGTTTTTGTTTCTAATTTTAATATTCACGGTGTTGCTTCAGATGGCAGCAATAATGTATTGTATAATATAGAAAATGAAAAACTATGCCTAGATAGGTTTAAAGGTTTAGGCGGTAGCGTGGCTCCCGACTCAGGTTATTCTTTATTTGCACACAAAACACGATCACTGCTTAAAATCAGGGGTTTCAATCAGGCTAAATGTCAGCCGCCATATTGAAAAACGTCTTGCAATGATAATCAGGCTAACTGTTAGCCTGCCACAAAACAAAACGGCCCTGTTTTTTAAATGCTAAAGACGTAACAATACGGCGGTTCGTACAATATGCCAACGACGTATATACCGGATCACGGTATTTTGTTTTGTATGTGAAGTCCATATCTGTACAATGAAACATCTACTCTAGTTTACAAGACATACATTAAGAAATGGTGTAAAGTTATTGTTGCGTTGCAGCTGAATCAATATCGAATCCGCGTTGAAAGTGATGGCGGTGCTGTAGTGTTTCGTGATGTTCGGGAGAAGTCGGTGACCCATTGGGGGACGGGGTCAAGGTAGAGAGAGAGAGCGCATCTTTTATTTAAATGTATTAGAAGAGGAAAAGCGAGATGTTGGAACATTTTGGTAACTACAGATTCCCACAAATATCCGGATAAAAGTTTTTTAAAAAAGCGTTGATCTCTCCTTTCCTCCTCTCCTCCAATGAGCCACCGGCTAATTGGCCATCAGCTATTCATAAGCCTCAAGAAACGAGAGACCGAAGGTGTCGCTTTACGCCGGTGTCATGTGTGCGAGAACTACCTCTCCAGTCGCCCCGGCCTATTTCTGCTGTAATACAGCATGTCACTACCTGTTTCTATGAATCATCTGTATGAGTATTAACCATGCGGATGTTGAAGTACGTCTGTTATTTCAAAAGATTTGTACTGCTCTTTACCCTCCTTAAAGGTTATAAAAATAATTGAATGCACATAGGAGGCAGGGTAGGTAAAGCTCGTGATGTATGGCACTCTGTTCTATCTGCCTACCCTATTCGGGAGCTGGCGTGAAGATGTGTTGTTGTTGTTGTTATAAGGCGCGTAGTACTACAAACTTTTTTATATTTCGGCAATAAAATATGGTAGGTACCATTAAGTGATCCCACACATTGACGACACTCTATCCCGATACTCGTGTCCCGAAATTAGACGCATGTTTGTTCGCCACTTCGGGCGCCTAGCTTTTATTTGACATCATATCTCAGAGTAAATACACAATACATATACTGACGGCTCAATATAGAGATATGTACAATGTAATATACCTAATATTAGATTGATTATTGGATTACAGATATTAGACTACATATGAGTTTGCCGTTTCTTGTACTGGCTATTTTAATCACGAATTTCTCCTCTATGGTAAGGAATTCCAAATTCAAATTTGTACAGCTATTTACTCATGTTTTTGTGCTTCGATGACCGTCATTCATTTCTTGTTTCCTTTACTCATTTTATAAAATAGAAAATGTTTATGAGTCCTACCGTGGCACTAGTGCTGCGGAAACGACTCGAAGGCGAATGATGTGTATGACGGTCGTGTTGCAATAGAAAACAGAGATCGTTTTTAGTTTCAAAGTTTTCGCTCGGAAAATTTCAACTAGCAGAAGTAGTCCCGTGGACGGCCTGAGACCCAAGTTGATAATGAAGAGTTGAAGATTATTGTGGAAGTGGATCCATCGCAAGCCACGTCCAAGTTAGCTCCTGGCTGCGATGTTAGTGACAAAACTGTTTAATTCACTTGATGCAAATTGGGAAGATTAAAAATCCTGAAAGGTGGGTACCACACGAATTGATTGAAGCAAACCAAAATATATTACTAAACTGACACAATAATGAAGGTATTTTAAACCGAATCATTGCCTGTGATGAAGAATGGATTCTGAACGATAATCGGAAGCGCCCAGCGCAATGGTTGGAACCATTCATGGTCAGCCAGCTAAATCGTGCCCCAAGCGAAATTTTTTCGCAAAAATGTTTTTTGTAAGCATTTTTGGGACTGGTGCCTATTGTGAGCTATTACAAACTACGATGGAAAAGCTAGCGAATAAATCTCCTAGGCTGGTCTATTGCTCCATGCCACTGCCGCTTCAAGACAGTGCTAGACCACACACTGTGCGACAGACGGCTACCGAATTAGAAGAGCTTGAATTGGAAAGTCTAATACATCCTCCGTACTTCCCGGACGTTGCTCCAACAGATAACTATTTTTTCCGAAATTTGGATAACTTCTTGCAACGGACAAAATTCAACTCCCATGAGGGCAGTCCAAATCCGACTGGTTTTTTTTAGTAAGGGGATCAATGAGATGGCAAAAGTGCATAGAAAACAATGTTTAAAACTATGATTAATTAAATAAATTATATTAAGAAATTTGATTCTTTGTTCCTCCCACAAAAAATGCCAATTTAATTTGTAAGTACCTAATATATTCATAACTAGCCCCGCGATCTTATTCGTGAGATATATATGGGGGAAACAACCATTCATTTTTTACAATACACCCAGCCGAGGATTTCTTCGGCAGATTAGTAAAGTTTGTGTCAAAATCTGTTTAGTCATTTTCACTGTCATATGAATAGACAAATAGATAAACAGACAAATAATCTAAAAACTATTGCAGCGTGTTAAGTATTCATAGATAACTCCTTTTTAATATCTTCCATGTAGAGACTTTCGTCTCTCTGTAGCTTTGATAGTTGTCTAGACAAGTTGCTTGGCTATACGCACATCTATCGAATGGTTCTAGTATGTAGGGAGCCACTAATCGTCTTCCATGGACCCGATTATTAGAGTCAATATTGTATTTATAGGAGATGGTAGTGCCATGCTACATAGAAGTAGGTAGTGCGGGTGCTCTTTGTATCCCTCTTAAAAGAAGAGGAGACAAAAGGTGGTTTTTGTGGGTATTCGGCGCTATGATGTGCCGCGAGCCCCACACACCACTGGAACCCACCCAGGGCCAGTGAGAGCGCGTAATGCGTTTCCCCGCGTCAACAGAAAGAGATAGTGCCATGCATGATGCATAACGCGACATCTTCCTATGTGACGGAATGGGGCTGCCACAACCGAGGAAGTACCTCTCGCTCACTTGGTACCGGTGCAAATTGACAGCGTCGCTGTCTCGTTTCGTGCGGTTCGTGAGTATCCGGTGGCCCTTTGCGGGTGCGGGTGATAGGAGGGGCATACTCTGTGCTTACCTTATGACTAGGGACGAGGATCCAACGGGCAATCAGAGCACCTTGTACTTGTTATAATAAGCAAATTAGCCCTTTGTCTCTTATCATATAACAAAATTCTGGTTTGTCTATATGGAAAGTTCATTTAGAAGACGGGTGACTCGCTGCTCTATATAACGGTTAGGACGCCGTTCAACATAGGCAGGAATATATATGGAACTAAATTATAGGTAGAATTGAAGAGACGTTTGAGAGAGAGTGGAGACGTCTGTTCCACCTACCAATATCAACTCCTGCTATCACTTGCTGAAAAGCATTGCTTCAGTTTTGCTATGAAGAGAACTTTGCTGATCGCTTCGGCTAGATTTTTTTATAGAATAGGGGGCAAACGAGAAAAACTACCGACGCACATGAACATCCACATAATTACTATGTGGATGCGTTGCACTCCTTCCCTCCCCTAATGGTCCACCGGCTACTCACAAACCACACGAAACGCGACACTGAATATGTCGCTTTACGGCGGTATTATGCGAGCGAATCGTACCTGCCTGGTCGTGCCGGCCCAATTCTGTTGCATAGGTGGATGTAGTGTCGTGCAACATGCACTACCTCCTCCTATGCAGCATGGCACTATCTCTTCCTAAAAATATTGAAACATAAACACGAGAGATATCGTTCTCACGGAAGATGGAACCAAATGTGTTCACTGTGAGTCTACTGTCTCAAGTGAATGTCATCTAGGCGCAGATAAAGCTCATTGAAATATGAATTTATTGTTTGTCTTGGAGCGAGCCGCGCGCGAACTTAAGTGGATTAAACTCCCGGTTGAAATCCCTGCAGTTGTTGTTAAAGTGCTGCGTGTCTAACAATGTTTCACTTTCATAATGTTCCCTCCATCTAGTAATGAGTCTGTCTGTCTGCCTAGTAATGTATAATAAAGTCAGCTATTTAGTACATTAAATTTGTCCATAATCGGCATATATATACAAGAAAATGAACTGAGACCTCTTCCTTATCTAAAAACGTTAAAACTAGCTTTTGCTCGATCATCGTGGTAATCTTTTCCCGAAAGGAATCATCAGTTTTTTTATGGATGCATGACTGGGGATGTAGCTGTCAGTTATGTACCAATCCTTTCTGCCGGATCATACGTGTGTTTTTTTTTTAATTCAAAATTTTATATAATTATTTTATTTTAAATCGTTTATATTTATACTAATTCGATTAGGATCGGATTGTAACTTTTCAGTTTCATTTTCAGAGAGAGAGAGAGAGAGAGAGAGATCGTGAGAATGAGAGAGAGAGAATATATTTAGTTTTCTGTACTGTTGATTCACGCTAACTATCCCTTGAAGATGTTGAATTAAAAGATATAGCTAAACTTGAACATTGTAGAAAATTATAGGAAATAACAATTACAATAATTTACAATACAGACCTAATTACACACCATAGCGACTTCTGCTGTTGTAGTTCATCAGGTAGCTGTACGTAATTACCACGCTGAGCACGCCGAGCAGACGGATTATCATTCGCAGATGTGGTTTCGGACCGGCGCCCCTGCTGCCTGTCGCCCATCCGACTGATGGTACCGCCATCAGTCGGCACGACTGCTGTCTGGTATTCCCGTCTATGTCACTGTCACTATGAAACAGACCGGATACCAAACGACCAGCTCGCTGAAGCCTCTTAGATCTTAAAGAGGCTAGTGCCCTTTGAGGGTGAGGGTGGCCGCCCCACACAGCCTTACAGAAAATCAGATGGCAGATGGGCCACTAAAGTTCTGGAGTGGAAACCACGTTTAGGAAAATGAAGTGTTGGTCGACCGTTCACCAGGTGGGATGGCACCAGACGAGCAGAAGTGGACCGATAAGGGCTGATAATGATGATGATGATTGGTATAGATAGCCGCCAAAAGACTCATATTTGCTCCCATAACCCCTAATTTGTGTATACACACACTTTTGTGTAGAACGAGTGTATTATAAAAAAAGTGTAACAAGATAAAAATATTTAAACAAAATCTTTTGCCTTATTCTACGTATGTATAAGAAATGACACTAACAATAGAAAAAAGGTATTTAATACATTTAAAGTTTTACTTAATAATTAAAATTTTGACTACAACTAACTTGACGATTCGTGACAACAAAACAATAATACAAAGAAGTATAACTTCAATGTATTATTGTTTTTATGGCATTTCATATTAGGTACATATTAGTGAAAAAACAATGCGCATAAATCGAAAAGTAAGGACTGTTAGACGCTTTTCATATATTTCTGATTATAATATAATTTAAATTTTAAAATTAGCGAAAACAGTTGACAGTGAGTCCTACACCAATGAGGAATTCCGAAGCTAACCTGAAGCACCTGCGTATTGCTTATTACATTAGACAATACATCATAAGGGCACTTTACAAAAACGATATCCGACAAATTGAATGGTTTATGGGTACAATAAATTTAGTATAAATCTATCGAAGGCAGGCGTTATCGCTCCAAATTCACAAGGCCACGAGGGTGTTTCCAACGACAATGATAGATTGAGTCTGCTTGATGAATTACTTATGTTTTTATCGAAACCGATGTTTTAGAGATGAGATCGATATTGGTGTAATGTGCTCTTAAAAATTGAGACATGTTATAATTAGACATTACTTATCTTCAAGCAATAAACAAAATCGATGTTTATTTAAAGGTGTGTACTGTAATCGTGACACAAAATTTTATATATAAGCTAATAAAGCTAGTTAGAATAGAGTTTCTATTTATTGTTTGTTAGCTAGAACGTGCTCTTGAAAATCTTTTTGTATACGATATACATCTATGAGAACGTCGGTGGGATAGAACCGGAGTTACATTTGAAAGAGAGCGGTGTAACTCTCGCTCACTTGATACCACCGTAAAGTGACACCTACGGTGTCGCGTTTCGTGCGGTATTTGGTTGGTGGCCCATTTAGTGGGGGGTGAAAAGGAGGGCAGCGCATCGGCATAATTATGCTGATGTACATGGGCGTCGGTCGTCGTTGAAAAGTTCCTTGTCTTTTCTCGTTTGTCCCCCTATTCTATATAAAAAACACGGCCGAAACTGAGGGTTGTCGCTAATATCGTATATATATATATCGTACTTGTTATCCGAATATATCGATAAAACGATACGAATTACGCGCTGTACAGAAATATTCCCCGTTCGTACAAACTTTAATGTATATAATATTTTTTTCCTGAAGTCTACTTTATAAAATATGTTTGGTACTAAAATAAACTCACCTACGCAGTCTGGTAGCTTCGGATATATATTGATCTGCCAGGCAGTCAGTTAGTAAGCCACACGTAAGTCAATAGTGAGTACATGTTACATGATACGGATTAAACACTCTTCCTCTATCGGTGGTCCTGGACCTACATGAAAAGCTTTTACTCATGAAACTTATCCTCTACAACTTTATACTAAGTTAATTCCTTCGTGCGCTTGAGACGCCTCTAGGTCGTATTAGATCTATTACAACTTGTATGCGTATCGAGATTCTCTACGTAAGTATATTCATTATAATCATCGGACTTTACCCGTTTGCTGAACACAATACTTATCTTGTAAAATAACTATCCGTATTAAAACGAAGTGTTAAATAACTATCAAATATCAATATATACATTGCCTAGCTCTCTCTCGCGGTATCATGTATGTAGACTACCCCCAAAGAAAGGCATACTTAGAGCAACTGGGGAAAGCGAGGGAGTGTACTTGTGACCTTTCCCTTTTATATTTTATCTTGATTTTGTAACCATAAATCTAAGAAATCATTAATCTTTTACATTAGTTAAAAATCCGCTTGTAGTAAAGTTATTTGAACTAAATACAAAACGGAAATTTTACCACACTGTGCTTCTACAATATCTTATCAACAGATCCGTCAAGATAATTGAGAGATTGATAGCGGCTGATAGACAATATTATTACTCTCAAATTCTTGAAACACATTTTCTATGCATTAGGTCCATACATATTATGAAAGAATTCTTATAAATTTCACATTTATAAAACACCTTCACGCCTGTTATCCCCGATGAGGTAGGCAGAGGTGTGCTAGTACATCCACAACTCGTACATCCAGTAGATATATTGGAACACCCACGATCAGCCAAGGTACTGAGGCCCATTCATTACCCATACACATTCTAATCCCGGACAATGTAACGAGTGCTCAGAATAACTTGAAAAACATTTAATAACAGTTGCCCGACCATGGGAACCCAGGAACCCGCGCGGCTAACGGTGTTCCGCTATTTAATTTTTATATGACTTCTATCTGTTCACAATGGTAAACACAAATATTGTGTATTAATTTAAGCGCGACACTTATGACGCAGCAACAGTTCGAAGGATTAATTATGTGTATGCGGTAGCCGTTGATAGATTATATATATAGTAGAGATAGATTATATATAAACATAATAAGGGCCACTAAGATTTTTTGATGTATCATGAAAATAATAAAGACATTAACTTGTTCAACTTATGTAACTACAAAATAATGTTATTGATTATAATATAGGCTAACAATTGCTTAAAATAATGACCATGAATTGTTTTTTAAGTTCATAATAAAATTGGCCATTTTGAATAAATAACATGAACAAAAGAAATCACCGGCAAAAGACAAACTACTGTTCTTGTCACTTTTTTTTCTTCTTTTTAATAACGAGTACGTCCTCCTCTCTTAGCAATACACTCCAGAAGCCTCGTATGCATACTCTAGATTAAATTCCTCACGGTTTCATCTGCAAACTCCTCCCAAGCACCTTTTAAAGCATCAATCTGCTGCTGTTGGTTGTAGACCCATTGCTCATTCTCTCTAACTCCTCGTTTCAATTGGTCCCACAATTGCTCGATCGGATTTAAATCCGGACTATTAGCTGGTCATGGTAACACCTCAATATGAGACCCTTCTAGGACAGTTTGGGTTGATCGAGCTGTGTGTGCACGGGCATTACCTTGCATCAGGATGAATCCAGGCCCCACTCGCTGTGCAAATGGTATCACTTGAGGCCTGATGACGTCCTCGATGTAACGTTCTGCAATTACGGTACCCGAATATAAATGGTGAGCTCGTTTTTACCGTGTAAACTAATCCCACCCCAAACCATTACGTTGGGTACACCGAAACGGTCAACTTCGAGAATGCAAGACTCCGAAAACCGCTCGCCGCGTATTCTCTACACTATAACACGCCGATCATCATTAAGAAAATTTAATTTGCAATCGATTATGTACAGCTTGACCACTGACACGGGTACCCGTTGTTGGCCGCAGGTGGTGCTGTAACCTACGACGAGCACTAAGTTGGATTTACCGATCCTCATGAGTCGTTGTTATGCAAACTCTACCTGAACCTGGTCTCCTGGCAACACTGTCAGTGTACATTTTGTACAGCTATCATACATTTTATACAGCTCTTCGAGAAAAAGCCAACCGCGTTTCCACGTAACGCTGAGAACGTCCTTCTTGAATCATAGTTATGGCTCTGGTTACTGTAATTGTATCCATGTGCCTTCGTACTGGTGGCATGATTAACGCGAGATGATCAATGAATCAATTAAAATTGAAAAAATAATACTTTTTTCCTAAAATAACCGAGACAAGTTAAGAAGACAATCAAAAAAAAAAAACTTAAGAATAACATCCAATTATTTTTCCTTAAAATGATGGTCAATACTTTCAAATTAGGAACACGAAAACATAAAATATAAAAGGCCTAAAAGAGATCAAACACCAAAGAGTTCGTAATATGAATATAATGCTACTTATCAGTTACTTTCAATTTACTAAATTGCACTTAAATGTAAATAAACGAGTGTCCCTTATTTTGTTTTGAGTATCCTCCCCCCTCCCCTCCCTCTTCTTTTAATTAAGAGACTCTGCGCCTCGCCACCTCAGGCTTACTTTATGTACATAATCAGTTTGGTAGAGACTGGTAGAAACTATTACCAAATCACAAGAGTTTTCAAGCGAAGAATTTGTTCAACTTATCTTTGCAAATTAGAATCGGTAAAGGGAATGGTACTAAAACTCCCAGGTACAGAGAAGATACGATCGCGAAAATATTATCTCGTTTGAATGTTCTGTGGCGTATCCGCGGTGTCGTGGGGTTTCGACGCTTTGTCCAAAACAAAAGGATCTTTGTTGGGCCCTAAGATGCGACCATAAAGATGCTTTGTAAGGGTACAAAGGAGTATACCACACCG
>JAFELO010001575.1:210693-243640 GCA_017140195.1 Eumaeus atala
TAGTGTGAGTGGCAAAATAATTTAAATTCACTTAAAACATATTGGATAAGTGAAAATCCCGAGAAGTGGTTACCGTATGAATTGAGTGATGCACACCAACAAACATGCGTTGAGTGCTGCCTAATGTTACTCAACCGTAAAAATAATGAGGGGACTGGCCCCGCAATGTAAACCCTTTACGACAATCTGAAAAAATCACCACCATCCGTTCTACTCTAGAGAACTGGCCAGATGCTGTCCCAAGTGAAAGGTGACTCAGAAAAGGTACTGGAGTTTGATGGTCTGGTGCTGGTGTCATACGCTGTAGCTTCTCAAAATCTGGCCACACGATTACGCAGAAGTTATTTGTCAAAAACTGGAAATCATGAAAAGGAATGGAATTAAATAATGATGGACGGCTACTCCGTTTAATGACCGAAAATGCAGTGCCCCAACGCACTGCTGTTTCACGGCAACGCTAGACCCATTGGTGGAAATGACGGCAAATCTGCATTTCTTTTTTAAATAGCAAACGAGCAATCGGAACATTTTTATGACTACCGACGCCCATGAGCATCTACACAATTACTATGCCAATTCGCTGCCCTATTTCGCGCCCCCCCCCCCCAATGGGCCATAACAATAATAAGCTCATTTCTTTTTTCAAGAGATAGGTCTCTTCATTGGACCTAGTCATTATACTGAAGACTGATCACAAACATCTAGGATGGTAGCTGATTTCACAAAGGCACGCAAGTCCCATTACACGATAGGCAAGGTATTTAGCATTGCGATACCAAGAAATAAACAAAATACACAAATCCATTCTCAAAAACAAAATCCCGTTTAATCAAAAGGTAGGCATATTTAAGGAACAATGTAAACGTAATTGTGCGTTTTATGTGGCCTCCGTTGGCCCAGTTCAGTAGGAGCTCCTTTTAAGCTGTAAAGATCTAATTTCGAGCCGCTGTATAACGAACAACTATACGAATATAACATTTTAGATAGACAATTACAAGAGAAGTCAATGGTACGATATATTGAGCCTGATACTACCGCAATGTACATGGTACTGCGGGCTGGTCATATAACTCTTAAAAGGGATTAAAATTTAATTTAATTTTGCCATTTTGAAATCTTTGATTACTTTAGTAGTACTTTTTTTATTTTATAATGCTAAATTTATTTATAAGGCTAACAGAAGCCAGATTTTCGTCTCTCCATCTGTTAGTGTGACAACGTGTAGTTACAGAACCGGGACAAGTTAAATGTGTAATTTGATTGGTTTCTTTATAGAGACTGACAGTACTCCACACGGTTTAACCCGCGTACCCTCAAAAACGCACCTGGATATAAGCAGCCCGAAAAACCTACCCACCAAATGTCAAGTATGTATATTAATAAAGTAAATTACTTTAATTATGCACAAAGATTAAAAAAAAAATATATGTAAGGAGCCTAAAATAGTTACAAAACAATGACATCAAAGTATAAAATTAAATCAATTGGGAAGTCATCAATAAAATTTACTACAGCATCCCAAAAGACCAGATATTAAAAATAAGGAATAAAAATAATCAATATGTTACTGACCCTTCCAAACTAGCAACGTAATTTAATAACTATTTCATTGATAAAGTTACAACGATTACGATATACGTGATATACGTGAAATTCTAGTAAGATTAATTTACAATACAAAATCAATGTTTATAGCACCTTGCATACCGCAAGGTGTAAATAAAATAATGAAAGGCCTGAAAAACACTAAAAGTGTCAGATGTGACGGCATTACAACAAAGGCAATAAAATCGGTTAATGAATTAATATGTGATCATTTGAGGTACTTAATCAACTTAAGAATATCTACTGGGAAGTTTCCAGAAGATAGAGGTAACAGTTATAAGACCACTACTTAAAAAATGAGAATAAAGTATCAACGAAATCTTATAGGCATATAGATGTCTAACAATTTTCACAAAAATAGCTGAGAAATGTTACTATAGAGAGATAAATTCGTATGTTGAAAAAAATAATGTTCTATGTACAAAACAAAAAGGCTTTCGTCAAAACAAAAACAAAAATATGGCTATTTTCGATTTTATCAAAATCATCATTCATCAAATGGACAAAACGAAAGCTACTTGTGTCATTGTGTGTGACATGTGACAGGCGCTTGACTATGTTGCGGATCACGCAACTTTGACTGACAAACTGGAGGCACGTGGAACTCGGGGTAAAATACTCGATCTAATTCCTTCATATTTGAGAGATCGGTTACAAATTACATAATTAAGTAGGATTAACAAGAGAATAGAAACTGAAGTTAAGCACAAATCTGAAATACGTAAAATTAAATATGGAGTCCCATAAGGGAGTGATTTAGAATCACTACTTTTTCTTATATATATCAATGACATGCCAAAATATATTAAACATTCAATGACATTATTCGTCGATGATAGTACTATTACAAATAAAATTAATGCATATGAAGAAGATATAAATACATCAATGCATAATACTGTAATGTAGCTTAATCATAATAGCCTCAAAATTAATTTTAGTTTAACAACCATAATGCATTTTCGTCAAAGAGGTCCTATTCCATCTGACATTATTTTAACATATCGAAATTACAACATTAATCAAGTAGGTAACAACAAATCTTTTAGATTACTAATACACAAGAGTTTAAATTTGAAGATTCATATGCAAGAGTTATGCAAAAAATTTTGTAAATTAGGGTATGGCCTACATAAAGTACCCTAAACAGCAGATAAAACAACTTTACTTACCTATTATAGCATGGTAGAATCCTATCTAAGATATAGTGTTATTTTATAGGGTAAATACATTGGCAGAGATACAATATTTAAAGTGTTCGTATTCGTAATGTATTTAGGATCAAATCAAATGACAGCTGTAAACCTATATTTAAATGAAAAACCCAATATTATTCCCATTGATGTGGGACACAATAATGCGAAATAGACGGGATGATGCAAGAATACGTACAAATTCACGTAATACTGCATTAATGTCAAAAAGTGTAGTATGTATGGGTCCTAAAACCTATAATAAAGTACCAAAATACCTAAGGGATCTTAAATCTGATGCTGTTTAAAAGAAGACTCACAAAACTACTTCACGAAAAATGTTACTGCAGCATCAACGACTTCCTAATTGATACACTTTAAATTACTACCGATTCAACTTATTTACTTAATATCTTTTAATTTTTTTTATTTTTTATTATTTAATTTTTATATCCGGTTACATCATACTTAATGAATTTCAATATCCAAGGACATTTAATTCCCTATAATACAAATATTCTAACATATATTTTAACTGAAATAATTTCGAGACTTTAATGTGATTAAGAATGTATGAATTAAACTACTTAGTAACTAAGAATGATAATGATTGTAAACATATTATTGTGATCAATATAATTTAATGTAAGTAAAGTAATTGTGTAAAACTGTTAGATATAATTGTAATGCGTTCAGCATGCAAATGTATTACATTGCTGGATTGTAGCTGAATTGGGCGGCAAGGCCGGAAACGTAACTCTCGCTCACATGACACCGACCTGATGTGACGGCTACGCAATCGTATTTTGTTCGAATTGAGAATAGCCGGTGGCCCATTGGAAGGAGAAGGAAAGGAGGACATCACATGTGCATGACATTAATAATCCAAGGGTCGGTATTCGTCAAAAAGCTTAAATTACGTAAGCTTAAATTGTTTGTCCCCCCATTTTGTAACAAAACTTAATTATTGCAGTTGTGACTCTAGACTGCCACATTTGTCTCATACTCGGAACCCCTTTCCGTCTTTACGTTTGTTTAATTTCAACTAGTCAACAACAAGTTTATGACTGTTCAATAATATTATTGAACAGTCATAAACTTGTTTACTTTAATAATTCAACAAGGCATATTAAATAAGGGTTCATCACGAGTAATAATTTTCAGTATAACGTGTTGATCTTGGCGTTACTCAATTAAATTCCACCTCACTTTATTGGGGCGCAGCGAGCAACAATTTTCATAAATTACAAAACTCCTCCACCGACAGACCATATATCTCTGATAGCGCAAGGATAAATTTATTAAAATTTGGATCAGATTCACCGAATTCATTTCAATTTGTTTGATGAATCGTCGAAAAATCCTACTCGGAGGTTGCGTTATTCTGTCGATTTCTGAGGATAGATTCGAGAAAGCTTTATCAAGTGGTATGATTCAATGGATGTGAATGGGGAAAATAAATTGGAACTGAAATACCTTATTCACCCTATTAATGTGAATGTAATTTTTTTATAGTATAGGGAGGCAACCGTGAATTCGGAGCCTTTGGATGGCTACTGACGCCCATAGACATCCATATTCTTGCCATGCAGAATCATTTTCCTCCTTTACTCCTCCCCTTCAAAAATATCCCCACATCATTTACTCACAAACCGTACGGAACGCGACTACATGACTGCCATTCTACGGTGGAGTTACGTGAGCGGGAGGTGCCCGGTCGTGCCGGCCCAATTCGGCTGCAATGCAACGTGGCAACTACCTTCTACCAAAAAGTTTGAATGTTTGTTATAATTTCACGCAAATGTCATGGAATACAGTCATACCTGAGCCAGGTCTGTGCAGTGGTTTTTGTGGGATAGTATAGCATACAAGTACGTATGAACTTTCTCATCTATGGTTATTATAAATCAAAATCCACAAGAGGTGTCTGTCTATATGTGATCAACATATGATCGAAATCTACTGAATGAATGTTCATACGATTTTCATCTATGGATAAAGCGAATCCGGAAGAATGTTTCAGTGTGTAACGTATTCACAGCCGAAGCCGGGCTCGGTCGCTAGGTTATAACATTAGTTAGGCAATTTAGGTTATTGGTCAATATAACTGGAACACAGAGCTCTTTTAAACATACAATATTGGATTTTATTGACATACAAATAGGACTCATCCGATTTTGCTCTGAATGTATTAGTTCCATACTTCTAGAACAATGCCACCAAATCTTAGGCAACTTGTAATAAAGTGGGAAACCCCAGCACACTGTTTCGGCACGAGAGTAGAATGAGAAACGCTGGAATTCCAATAAAAATACTCTTACGGATATAATAGCGGTTCATTTAGTTATACTCCTAAAAAGCAGAAGCATCAGAGTAACCATAGTGACGGGTGCTCAGTTTACCCGTTATCACGGCTGTTGTAAAGTTTGTTAGAATAGCAAAGAGAACCGCGATCAAATCCGTAAAATTAGAGTTATTGTAATGAGAAACATTCTCGTAAACTTAAGACATCAATGCTGGAATTTCACCAAAAATATTATATCATAATATCTTAAGCACCCCAATTTCTAATTTCTCTGAAACAATCTCAGGATTATATAATTTACTCCATCTTTAGGATGACAAAATGAACACACGGGCGGCTCGATGACTGATTTGGAGGGTACAGCAACCTCCCAATACAAGTGCATCTCCTGTTACTATTCGTAATGTTTGCTCTCCGTATGATACTTGTTAATATGTGGCAGGATGTATAATGTTGGGTGCCTTCATAAAGACGGTATTTTACTTAGACATATGTAAAAGATGCACACTTGTTACAAGTACGTACCGGTTTGATGCCAGCAAGCAACTTGTACGCCCCGATGCGCGTACGCATAGGTATGGGATGGATATTAAATAATTATTTCAGTACCGAATACACCAGAATGGATGAAAGCGGTAGATCTTCTTATATTTATTAGGACTAAAGTGCATATAGGTAGTGCCATGCTCCGCTACATTTCGCGCATTCGATTTGACAGCTATGTCGCTGCGTTTTGAGTAGTTTCTTAGTTTCCCGTGGAATCTTGGGGACGAGGGAGGCCACATCTGTGTAATTTTATACGCGTGTCTGTGGGCGTCGGCGGTATCAAAAGCCTGCTCGCTAGCCCCCTTTTAAATAAAAGGATGGTAATAGTGATAAGGACTAATAATTATGAAGAATATTCAGACTTTAGGCACTTTTCACACCTGTCCCGAAGAGCAATAACCCCCAGTAAAAACTAACTGTTTAATCCATATGGGGCTAAAGGAGTCGGCATCTTACGATGATCACATGTTTTGCCCTTTTTCCCCCCTTACTCCCAATGGGCGACCGGAAAATCACAAACCCCATCCAACCGCGAGAACGTAACCATAGTAATTGAGATGTATGTACTTCCCGTACTGGCTCAGTACGCTTGAAACACAGCATGTCACTATCTCATAATGATCTACTACAAAATTATTAAAGTAAAAGTTCCTTATATGCTTTCGAGAGCGTTACGAAAACAAAGCCGTTTGAAATTAAGAGGGAAATATAAATTAGTAAAGATAGAAAGAGAGAGTATGTTAATGTTTCGTATAACTAAAGAAGTTTCACTTCGGCCGTGTGGCTTAATAAAAACAGCAATTTTGAGGAACGTCGGGATTATGTATTGTGTTCAATAAAGTTAAGTTTCAATAAAGTCGTCAAAATATACGACGTAGCTCTCATTTTACTTCATTTAGTTGTTCTTTCATTTGTACACGATATTTTGATTAGTTCTCATATTACTTCGAGTTATATTTCTTTCAGGAAATTAAACGTTTATTGGTAAGCCATCGGTAAAGTAAATATAATATGGCTCCAGGCACTCTCAAGATAAAAATATTCTCTTATACTTCGGTGGGAAAAAATCCCCGCATATACGCGATCAGAGGTCTCGACACGTGTTTTCTTTTCGGTACCACACTAATACTATAAATGTGAAAGTAACTCTGTCCGTCTGCATTGCTCTAATAATAATAAATAAATCAAGAACACGGCTTTTGTCGAATTGTAGCGCAAATCAACCCCTCCCGTCAGAGGTGGGGGGGGGGGGGTTTGAGGAGGCCGGCCTCCTCAGATAAGCCAAACATTAAACGAGCTCAATTATCCTCATCCACGACACCTTAACTTAAACGTCATCGTGCGCGCGCCGTCCCACTAGTGTGGAAAGATGACCGTTTCCCCCTTTTCGGTACAAATAATAATCACCATAGGGTAACGCCCACAATTCCGGTTTGTCTCTTCCCATCGACGGGTAAAGAGGGGGTCTGTCTCCCTATCGTCTCCCTAACCCTGAAGACAAAAAAGTCTTTCGTAGTCATTCGAACTGTTAAGGCTGGACAAGCGCTGCCAATCAGTAGTAGGTCCCTCCGAAAAAAAAATCCGTCTGCATTGTTGTTAGTGACGTCATGTTGACCAAACCGCTGAGCTGATTGGGATGAAATTGATTGCGATGAAACGAAGTCAATTAAACCGAGGGGCGTGCTCTTTGCACCCCTCCTATAAGAAGGAGGAGCAGACACTCTTTGTATACCTCTTATAAGAAGAGGGGACAAAAGATCAACAGGAGGAGGTGTTTCTGCGCCGGGGGCAAAGTGCGAGGATGGGAACCTCAGCGCGTTTCATCGTCCCAAAGTTGGTAGGTTTGCCCTGCGGGCCCTGTACATTGGTTGTACCGTGGCACCTCACCAAAGGCGGCACTGATGTCACTCGCGGTGGTTATTGTGGCAAGACGGCAGTATAATGTGCCGCGAACCCCACCCACAACTGGACCCCAGTCAGCGCCGGGGAAGGCGCGTAAATGCGTTTCCCGCGTCTACAAAAAAAAGTTCGCGTAACACTGGTAAGAGCTAGTTATTAATAATGACAAAATGTTGAAATTTTAGTAGTATTATTATAAATAGGACAACTGTCTCGTGGTCTAGTGGTGGCATGTGCGGCCTCACGGCTGTGAACTGTGAACTGTTGAACATGCTGACCAAATCCAATAACTGTTGAACATGCTGACCACATCCAATAACTGTTGAACATGCTGACCACATCCGATAACTGTTGAACATGCTGACCACATCCAATAACTGTTGAACATGCTGACCACATCCAATAAATGTTGAACATGCTGAGCACATCCAACAACTGTTGAACATGCTGAGCACATCCAATAACTGTTGAACATGCTGACCACATTCAACAACTGTTGAACATGCTGACCACATCCGATAACTGTTGAACATGCTGACCACATCCAATAACTGTTGAACATGCTGACCACATCCAATACTAAGTCAATAACTGAATACAATAGAAGAATGGGGGAGCAGGGAGTCCACTTGTACTCGTAGTGCACAAGTGTATATGCCCTCCGCGGTTGGCTCGTATCTCCAGAGATGGCCGCTGTGGCCCGAATCCGGTCTGGACGACATTATAAATATGAAAGTAGCTCTATCTGTCCAGCTTTCTGTATGTGACGTCATCACGCGTAAACCTCTGAGCCGATTATGATAAAATTTAGGGTCTAGAGATGAACAATGTTCCTTTTTCTCTACAAAAGTAGAGATAGTTAACAAAAAAAAAAAGTTGCTTTATTACAAATGTAAAGTTTGGATAGTTGTGTGAAGGTCTGTTACTAAAATTACGTTAAAACTACTGAACGCGTTCTGGTGAAAATTGTTATTGTTGTACTCGTAGCTAATGTATCAGTTTCATATATTAGCTATAGCAATACTAACATTTGAACGTCGGTTTGTCTGATAACGTATCATCGTACTGGACTACGTTATCCAGTATTTGGATTTTATAGATCAAGCGGACGGAGTGTCGGTAATAGCTAGTGTTTTATATAATATGCAAGAATAAACACCGATAGAATCACTGGCAAAAAACGAAAAATATTTATTTTGAGTTCTCACGCTGGTTGTGAAGATACTTAACACCTTTCTTCACCTTCGAACTTTTATTTCATTTTGGACCTATAAAAATATTTCCCAATAGAAATATTTGCTACAAACTTTTCGCTACAGACCGCCCATAAGCCATACTGAATAACTGAAGCGAACAGCATCAGAATTGGGAACGGCTATTATTTAGTTTGTTTGTGAGGCAGATTTGTGTATCGTGTATATTGTAAACAGAATGTCTCGCAGATGCCCCGACTAGAATAACTTCACAAGTCAATATTGTCTGTTGTGTGAATCAGCGTAAGTGAAAATATTCTATTGTGCCTTATATTTGTTCACTGATTTATCTTAACCTATTAATAGATGGCAGGACTTGGGATCACGGTCAGGGACAATAGGGAAGTGGAAATTGTGAACAATTTTCAGGTCAGCAAACAGGACGAATAACTTCAATAATTACATAAATCTAGACCGCTGGCACATTGCTGATTCGATTTTTAGATACAGATTACAGGGTGCCCTTTTAGTGGAGAAGTTCCGAGGCCTCGTTTGTCACCAAGAAACGAGAAGTCGGAGCTTCTGCACTAAAGAGGCACTACACTACTCGATAGCACTTGATAAACCGTGTGATGTTGTTGGTGATAAAAATGAGCTCCAGCAATGATTTTGGAAGAGGTAGTGCCATGCTGCATAGGAGGAAGTAGTGGCAAGCATGGCAGCGCATCTGCGTAACAATCACGCGAATGTCCATGAGCGTCGTTAGTCATCAAAAGGCTCCGATTTCTCGTTTGCATCCTTATGCTACAAAAAATAATGAGTAAGGGAAACCGCATTATGAAAGTCAGAGAGAAATGAATGAAAAAGGAGAGACAGAGAATGAACCATACTTGCTGTCACAGTTCGTGTCAGGGTCAGACTCGTTTTAAGCTGGCTTCCTTTCTCTGTCTATTTTACCTTTATTACACTTTTTGTTATAAAAAATTTGACGCGAAGATTTATAAAAGAAGCGCGCTACTGACAATGACACATATCGGTGTTTTGCTATTCTCTTATTTGGGGCACGAAAAAAAGTATTCACCACGTCTTTGTTAGTGTAAATTTATGCCAGCGTACGGCTGGAGTTATATTCCCGAGGATTGGATTCGACAAGACAATTTATGAAAGTTATAAAAAAAAATGTTCACACAATTGTTATTCAAAGGTGTATCTACATACCCTCTAATGAGCCGCGGCACAAAACGGCACACTATACCTATCACTTTGCGACGATTGTCTTCTCAGTCGTGCCAACCTCACATTCATTGCAGCAGATATATGTTTGAAAACTTACTTGGAGCTGAAAACATATTTTGTAAGTGCTCTCATCATTTTCGCATTGGATCTGTTCGAAGTAACTTGAATGCAAAGCGTAGCAAATTACATCTGACAGTTATTGTAGACAGTGGCGCCACCTACGTTCTACGTATTTTCTTTTTTTGGCTACATTGTTTAAGTTAAGCACCTAAAAACTTGGTATATGTTCGTGATAATTTCATCCTTTGGTTAGATAACAAACGAAAAACTAGAGACTGTAAAATCCTGAATTTTCTAAATAGCAATTTGTTTCTGAATGTTGATACACAGTGAGGTGCCATTTCGTACGTGTTTTTGTTTTTTCGTATGTTAATTATATTAATTACTACATAAATAAGCTGCATTAAAGAATTACATCGCGGTTCATCTACAATAATCCGCGATGATGTGTAATATTTGCGTTTACTTAAAAAGTCATTAAAGAATCACATTAGTGTTAAAATGGGAAAGTTTGAATCTATGTCACTCCTACACGCAATAACAACTGGACGGATTATTGTCAAACTGGGCGTAGATATACATTACTGTTTATTTAAAATAATATAAAAATATTTTTTTCGTTATCCTTAAATAATGACATAATTCTAAAAATGTTAACAAAACTTACTAATAATAGCTTTTCTTTTCTTCTCTATTTATTTTACTGAGTTTTTGTACAACCCTATCGTACCTTATAAGTTGACATTGTCATTTCTTTGTAACTAGTTTTTTTAGTAACCTTAATTACCTTAATCTTAAACTTGAATGTAAACAATAATTATGTTTCAGCCATAATTCTCTGAAAAACGTCAACTGATAACATATTTAATTTAAAAATGTTACATAGCTGAGACCTATTATCCGCATTACGGACACACTCTGTCAGGCGATGCTGTAAACTATCAGTGGTGTCCCAATGTTCACAATTAGGCGAATTACATTTTTCCATTAAGAAAAGCAGTAAGTACCCGACGGAACATGCCCTGATCACATTCTATATGCTGTTACAATTTGTTGTCTACTCAAATTCGATCCAGCAAACCATGGAATTCGAGGAGGCTCTCATTGTATGCTTTTGTACCAAAGTCCTTTTATCAAACTACTAATAACAGTTGCCGTACACAAATGCGTTCTGATTGAAATATCAGCTAAAACAAATGCTCCGGTGAATTTGTTTTAGCTTCAGCTTTCAAATTCTTATTGAAATTTGATATACACTTTAACTACATATTATCACTGAAACAAGGTATACAAACTTTTGAAAATTTCTTCCTTTTGCAAAAGCTTTTGCGTAGCTTGTGTTATATTACCCAGGTAAGAACTTATTACTTTTAGTATTTCATGTGCCCAATCCTTTGTATAGTGACATAAACAGAGGGCTATTCATAAGTAAAACGATCTTCAATATCGATAGCCCTTATGGGCCCTTCTAACCCATCTGTTCGATATTCCCTTTGCTGGGATAAAAGGATCTAACCGGCAATAAACGGACGGACGGCATTTGTGTAGATAATGTTATGATATTACATTCAATATAATATTATTTATAGCCAATGTCATATTATTAAGTATAAATAACACTAGCGATCCACCCCGGCCTCGCACGTGAAAAAAAATTATACACTAAAACTTTACTTGGAAATCACTCTGTGATTTAGTGTAAACCGCATGAAAATTCGTTCACTATTTAAGAGAAAATTAATCATATATACTTGGGGACTTGGTTTTATAACATGTAATAATGCTTCTAAAAGGCAAGAGAAACAACATTTGCTGCAATGCAATAAGTCCGAATTCCTCCATTCTTTGACGGTTATACTGTCGCTTTACGTGTGGTTTGAGGATTTCCGATGGCCCATTGGGGAAATGTGTTGAAGGAGTGTTCATGTGATGGATTGCTCTTCTATTTCAAACGTTAAATATTATCTATTATTATCATTAATATTATCACAAGCCTTCATCCCGAGATCGACATAGACATCAGCTCATCGATATCCTCTTCCATCCTATTGCTTCGTCTTCAATCACGCAGTTTCCACTCTCCACAATCATCACCTGGCTGGAAATAGGTCTCCGCCAAAGAGTCGCCATACGTGCCAGTCACCAGCCACTTGCATCTTGCAAAAAGAATCACTGTCCACTCCGGCCTTGTTGGCACACCAGTCAGCTGCTCCTCGGCGTGCACGGAAGACCGACAAATTTACGGTGAATCTTTTGTACTTTTGTGTTGTAGTAGTAACTGTCACTATCTTACTGATATTGTAAATGTGACACAGAAAACGAACATTGTTTTCTATACTTTTATGGAAACAAATATAAATTTGTAAGAACATACACTTGTAAACCGAAATAATGAAGGGTTCGGAGTTTTGACGCGAGCGAAACCGTGGGGCACTGCTAACCATGAATGTACATTAGTCTGAAACTTGGATAAACCGTGGGGCAAAGTACGATGTGATTTACGCGTATGTTGTTTTTATTATGTATTCCATTTTCTTATATGTTCAACGTTAATCATTTTCCATACATATTTTTTCCTTATTCCATTCAACTTCCGCTCACGACTACCAAAAATAGAAATAATCGTGATTTTTGGACAAACGGACCTAATGGTAGCCATAAATTGGGCATATCGCGGATGCGCGATAGTTATGGACTATGGCGATATCATAAATTGAGTTTTTGGACGCGCTGGGTTGAATATTGTGACCAAAACTATGTACCAGACCATTGTGCTAATGCTCGACTTATTATTTATGGTGTGGTATGCGATATTTAGCTTCGAGAGTACTGGACCGATAAAAAATATTTACCATTAGAATGTAATATTATTTGTGGTGAACAAAGGTTTTGTAAAATTTAGCAAAAACGTTTTGATAATTCCTCGACAATTTAATCAAAGCTGTGAAATAATATCAAAGTAAATCCTTATTTCGCTGCAGAAATTATTGACAACCAGCTGTCCCGACAGGCGTTGTTCTGTCATGAATTGTATTTGTTGTCACTACCGTGACATTGAACCATCATTACCATGTTTTTACAATTTTTATATTTTTGTAAATCATTATTTTTTGTCGTCCATTTGCGATTAATGCTCATAATTGACACGTTGAACAGGCGGATTGACAATCGTAGATTAGGTTTCGGACCGGCGCCACTGCTGCCTGTCGCCGATCCGATTGATGGTACCGCCATCCGTCCGGTGCTCCCGTCTATTCACTGTCACTATGAAGCAGACGGGACACCAAACGACCAGCTCGCTGAAGCCTTTTTATTGTTAAGAGACTAGTGCCCCTTGACGACTCTTATGTCACCCTGGGGCTTGATTTTATTGTTAAGAGACTAGTGCCCCTTGACGACTCTTATGTCACCCTGGGGCTTGATTCAGGTTGATCGTTGTGTAGGCCGAATCGTTGGAGAGCTTACAGGAAATGTTGCATAACCTAAATGAATCCTCCCGACACAGGATAAACTTGGACAAGACAAAGATCATATTCACGGAACACGTTTTCCCTAGGCCGGTCAGCGTCGATGGTGCTATTCTCGAAGTCGTAGACGAATACGTCTACCTCGGGCAATTAAGTAGATATGACTTCGAGAAAGAAGCCGGTAGAAGGATTCAGTTGGGTTGGGCAGCATTCTGGAAGCTTCGCCACATTATCACGTCACCTATACCGACCTTGAAGACGAAAATTTCATCCAATGCGTTTTCCCCGTGATGACCTACGGGGCCTAAACACGGCCTCCTAATTTCGGACTGGTCCGCAAGTTTGCAGTAGCTCATCGGGCTATTGAGCGTGCTATGTTGGGTGATTCTCTGTTCACAAGACTTCGTAACGAAGTCAGAAGGCAGAGAACTAAAGTATCCGATATCACGCGACGAATAGGCTCGCTGAAGCGACAATGGGCTGGTCACACACTCAGAAGTACAGACGGCAGATGAGCCCGTAAGGTTATATAGTGGAGGCCGCGTTTAGGAAAACGAAGTATTGGTCGAGCGTTCACCAGGTGGGAAGACGATCTTCGTGCAGTAGCCGGTCCGGGATGGATGCGAGTAGCAGGAGATCGGTCGTCTTGGCTTTCACTGAGAGAGGCCTATGTCCAGCAGTGGACCGGTAAGGGCTGATAATGTTGATGATGAATGAATATTTTTTGCCATATTCATTTATCATCAACATTATAACCGGGACTGACTGCTAGTTAATATACGTAGGTATAGATGTATATACAACATTATGAAAGAAGATTATATAAAAAGAACTCTTATTTCATATTGAGCGAAAGGAAATTAGCCTTCTTTGCATCTTAATCACACAAAATAGAACAATGACTCTGAAAACCAAATCATTAATGGTTTTTTTTGGAGGGACCTACTACTGGTTGGCGGCGCTATTGCTCCAGCCTCAACAGTTCGACTGACTAGGGGAGACTTTTGTGTCTTCTGGTTTAGGGATTCATTAACGTTATCTATAATGCTCTGATAAGGAGGCGATTCCCGGCAGACGACCCTTTATGGTATGATTTATTTATGTTACCGAGCTACCCTTTGGGGTTTGATAATCGGGATGATATTGTCAATAACTTGGATGAAGGGATCATATTACTAAATTTAGAACAGTTGTTGAAATTTCCATGCTTTTTAATTATTTTTTAATAATGGAGAAAGAGAATTGCTAAAACATAGCCTAAGCTGTGCTGTCGCTATTCGTACGATGCGTGAGTTTCTTATGGCCCATTTAGGAGAAGGCGGATGGAGGGAAACGGATAGGGGTCTGTAAAAACACCATCCCGGATGTTTATCCACGACAGTTGTCATGAAAAAGCCCAAGTACTCGTTTGTCCCAATATACGATGAAAAAGTTGCTTGAGTTCTACGCAAGCAGATGAAAAAAGAAAATCGTTGGAGCCGTTTTCGTGCATACAGAAGTGCTCAATGTATATATATACCGTCGCCCGCTTCACCGAGAGTGTTCTATCTCACTCCCTCAAGGTTCGCGGTTTATATGCGGTATATCTATATAAGTACGGTTATATAAATACCTAGACATACATACGTACACATTCATATAAATGTTTATTCCTTTGCTGTAGTCTGTGCACTACATTGCATATACTCGTACTCCAGTCCAGAACAACTGAAATGATTTGAACAGATAAATATTATTATTATTATTTTAAAGCATACGACTACCAGAGTCAAATGGACGAATTGTATTTTAGGTTATACAGCCACAGTCTCAATGACGTGAATTTGTCGTCAGAATTCCATTCAAATCATTGCAGACTCTTTCTTATTTTCATCACATTTCCATCAGCAGCCAGGAGACCTCCATTGCCGGATATAGGTCTTCCCCAGATAGCACAAGTTATGCGCACAGGTTGATTGGATCCAGCGGCTCCACGAGACATTGGCCATATCATCAGTCTACCGGGTGAGGGACTCACTTTTTCAAAGTTCAGTCTACACAATTAAGTCAAAGAGTTTTACTAGTTTTTTCTATTTCGCTTAATGTTTTATTCAAGCTTCCTGTAAAAATACGCTTGCCGTATTTCTGCTTTTGTATTAGGAAGTACATTGTGCACGGTCAAACAATGATCGAAAATTCTCAAATAGATTCTCCAAATTACCTACTTTGTAGATAAAATCACGAAAAACCGACACCCCGAAGTTAGCTATAGTCTACATTTTACGTTTAGTATAAAAAAAAATATTCATGCGTTATAATAAAACGTTAAATGTACTAAGTACCTTTTTCTTTTGTTATTGACGGTTTTTTACAAACGTAGACTAAGGCGACAAATAAAAATTTGAACCAGATTTCTCTCTCGTTGCACCAAAGAAGTATAACTTCTTACGCGTATGCACATGTACACATACATTTTTTCCGGACATGAACTTTTGCTGTGGAAGCAAACATAAGCCGAATACTGATTCATCGAATCCGATGCTATTTACGATCCGATCCGAATTCGTAATAAAATATCAAATTTATGCACCGCATATGGCTAACTGTGCTTTCACATACTGTCAGATCGGATTTCGCGTTTGGCAGTGTTAGTGAGGGTCCAGTTGTCTCAGTGACGGCTGAGGATCGGAATTGTTAGTGCAATAGGAGTAATTAGGGCATCGGAGCCCTGATTGCCAAGGTGGGTGAGAGGTCTGAGGTTGCCAAGGTGAGACACATTTGACGACTAAGGACGCCCAGCGACCGCTGCCGGGCTACCGGGTATTTACACACCGCACGAAACGCGATAGCATAGCTGTCGCTTTACGGTGTTGTCTATACGAGAGGTATCTCCCCGGTGGTGCTCGGTTGTAATGCAGCTTGGCAACACCGCAGTTCGTATGCTTATGCGTGTGAATCATCAGGTGATCCGAATTTTGCCTCTTGTACTATAAAATATATCCTACATTATCTATTATCGAGAATCTTGTATGAAATATACACGAAATATACGTGACTTTCGACGCGGCATCTTATGCGTCATATTTGTATTCAGCTCCTTTGTCTGCTATCGTTAACGAGGGTACAATCAGGGCCAGATTTAGATTATATATCGCTCGTACGTTAATTAAATTTATATGCATATGAATACATTTTTCATTTTTCCGCCATCTAAATTATAAATTTGATTTTTTTAAATAATGCCGCTTACTTTAGGCTTTACGTCGTTCGAATATGGCATCGATGGCGTAAAGCATAATTCGGCCTTGGATACCGACGCCATTCCCGCCGCCTCTCCGATTACGAATTTTATTGGGGTGCTCCGATTCAATGGTTCCCGTTATCTTAATATGTATTCCGGCCGTCGATCCCACGGTATTGGTTTTTCATTTGTACCGAACTCATTGCGCGGAATGAAGCTCAAACGGAGCCGGGGAAGTGGAAATTTTATAATAAAACGTACTAAAATAATACTTACTTGGGAATTATAAGAAAGGTTTGTTCAGCAAATTAAATAGCAGCGTTAATTTTTTTTTGTTTCCAAATTGCAAGACAGGTTTTTACAAGCTTGTATTTAGTTTGACATGTTCCGGTATCTGGGATAAGGTCACCCAGTAAAGTACTCAATGGCAATGGACATGCTGGAGGGCTTGGGGTGGCATGTACCCGGGAGAAATTGTTGCCGCCTGGCAACATGCGCGCGTCCCTAGAGGACGAAGTTATATCGGATTTTCATACACGTGAAGCGCGATATCGTCGGTAAAACGAAGATGTGAGAGGTACTCACCGTTAATATTTATGCAGCATTCTGCCCAGTTTAAGGTCTTAAGGACTTGTAAAAGTAGCAGGAGATCGGTCGTCTTGCCGTTCATTTGAGAGATTATCAGGATAACGTTTCACGTGTTTTACTTTATATGGGTTTCTAAAACCAAACTACCGTTATCACATTATACTGCTCTCTGTTTTTGAGGTTATGTATAAATATATGTTCTATTTTCCAGCAGTGTGTGTGTAAGGGCTGCTAATGAATGAAATGAAACGCGGCTTGCGGTAACCTTGTGCGCGCCTGACTACGAAGTGCCCCAGCTACTCTCAGGTCGTGGGTGGTCCACGGAATGATTTAGTAGGATGTGCTTAACGTTACACTCGAAGCACCTCTTATTTTACGTCTATACTCATAAACAACACAGGCTAGCATTTTTACTAGCCTGCCTTGTTTATAAGGCTAAATGCTAGAACAAACGAGTGGCTGGAGTGTTTTACATATGTCACGACATAAATGCCATCTGGTGTTCAAGGCTGTAGCATCACCTATTTTGTGAAGGAGAGGTACCTCATTGTTATAATATGATGAGCTTAAACAACAAATGTCATAATATCATACGGAAAAAGAAAATATAGCAATGGTCATTTTATATTGCGGGAAAATCCAGCAGCACGGCTTGTTAAGATTATAAGTCGCTTAAAGATGTATCCATATAAGAGATTAAACTTTCGCGAAAGTATCTTGAAGACCTCCAAAGAAGTTTTTAAGTCCATAAATATGGAAATTGTACTTAAGAAATAATTAATTTGGGAATCGTGCGAAAAAATAAACTTTTGTGATAATTCAGGACTGGATTGACTCTACTTGGTAAGAGTAAGTGTCATGCAGACGAATCTTGGTAAATTGACTCTACTTGGTAAGAGTAAGTGTCATGCAGACGAATCTTGGTAAATTGACTCTACTTGGTAAGAGTAAGTGTCATGCAGACGAATCGCGCGGGCTTCTCCGTGATAGGTCCTTCTCACTTGCATGATACCTACTCAAGGGGAGATTCTGAGAAGAGAGCAATCACACATTTGCATAATAAATGTGCGGATGTTTATGGGTGTCGCTAGTCTAAAGACTGCTTACACTATTTCACGTAGTATCAGAGTGGGTTTCACTGGTACCCGTAAAGTGACAACTGCAGTGTCGCGCTTCGTGCCGTTTGTGAGTAGCCGGTGGCCCGTCTGGGGGAGTATGCTGTTTTGCCCACATTAGGGCATGACGTGAAGTTCTTGCTATGGCTTATGTGTGCTTAGTGATGGCTATTCGACCGCGTTTCGTACATTTTGTGGGCACTAGTACCTTTTAATCTGATATTTCCGCAGCACCAAAAATCCATCATCATCGACTTGAATGAACGCCAAGATCACGGACCACCTGCAACTTGCATCCGTCCCGGGCCGATCGCTACACGTATATCTTCTTCCTATCTGCTATATGTTGATCCAATCTCTCTTCTTCCTAAGTGCGGCCTCCGCTCCAGAATCTTGTCGGCCTATCTACCAACTGTTATTCTGAGCGTGTGATCAGCATTCGTCACTTAAACGGCTTTAAGAAAGCTCAATATCGTATTTTTCTTTTTATACATTTCTAATTTTATTTTGATCTTTTGTGTAAAATAAATTCAATAGAATTTATTCAATGTGTATGTTATAAGCTATCAAATGAGATACAGTTGGTATATCTGAGACGTTTACATTAATACCAATGGAATAATCAGTACAAGGGCCCGAATATGGATTAAAAGGAATGAAATGACTGCCATTTTACTAAAGAAGAAAAAAATTATAAGTGATTTGTAGATAAAATTAGACATGTTGTACTCCTCCAGAGTCTCCGGCATCACTTGCCGGACATCCTATATATGTATCTTCGAGTGATATCAAAAACTTTAGTTTTCTCTCTTGAGTATTAAGTTAAATTATGACACAAAGGTTTTGTGTCGTATCAGGACTTACCCGGATTTAACCACATAGCGCACCGTACTATCGACAAATTGTTGGCGTGGTGTCCCATTACACGGCTCGTTGTCTTTGTAATTAACAAGCTTCGCGTTTACTAATGAAAGTACATGATCGAGTATTGTGTTTTGTACTTCGTTACTACCGGACGATAGCCAATTAATTATCAGCATAATGTTTCACGCGCGTTACTTCATATTGGTTTCTAGAACCAAACTACCGTTATCACATGATATTATTCTCTGTTTTTGAGGTTATGTATGAATATATTTTCTATTTTATTTAACACTAGAATGCGGTTCCACGGATACTAACGGCCAACTTTAATTAACTATTCCGGTCTCCCGGATCCGGATTCAGTCCGGATATTACTGCAAAGCTAATCCGTTGGGTGTTTTTTGTAATACTACAGTGCTATACGCTTGACTAAAGTAAAGCATTACTGAACGGCATGAAGTTACCGCGATAGCGCAGCGAGGGTGCTACACGCCGTTCTATAATCCGCAAACTATACGCTTGACTAAAGTAACGTATTACTGAACGCCATGAAGTTAGCGCGATAGCGCAGCGAGGGTGCTACACTTCGTTCCATAATCCGCAAACTATACGCTTCACTAAAGTAACGTATTACTGAACGCCATGAAGTGAGCGCGATAGCGCAGCGAGGGTGCTACACGCCGTTCTATAATCCGCAAACTATACGCTTGACTAAAGTGACGTATTACTGAACGCCATGAATCTAGCGCGATAGCGCAGCGAGGGTGCTACACGCCGTTCTATAATCCGCAAACTATACGCTTGACTAAAGTGACGTATTACTGAACGCCATGAAGTTAGCGCGATAGCGCAGCGAGGGTGCTACACGCCGTTCTATAATCCGCAAACTATACGCTTGACTAAAGTGACGTATTACTGAACGCCATGAAGCTAGCGCGATAGCGCAGCGAGGGTTCTACACGCCGTTCTATAATCCGCAAACTATACGCTTGACTAAAGTAACGTATTACTGAACGCCATGAAGTTAGCGCGATAGCGCAGCGACGGTGCTACACGCCGTTCTGCAATCCGCCAAATTAAGCCCAGGCATCGTATACTTCTTGAAACAGGCAACATAAACTCGCATATATGCATACTGGACTTTGAAGCCCAGGGAACAATTGATTTTTTGGATTCTAAGGAGAAAATTTAACGTGGGTCTAGGAAAAATTTCCAGCGGGGGTTAGGAGGCGGTGATTTTAAGTACGAACATAATGACGACGCTATAACTAGTGCAATTCTTTCTTATGTAAAATTCAAATGACAGCTATGATAGTAGTTTAAAAAGCTTACAAAAGTTATATTCTGTAATAATTCTACGCTCGGTGACACCACTACCTAGGCCATGCTGTAAAATTCAATTCGCCCATCGTCCGTCGTAGGAGCACTGAAATAAATATAATATCACAATGTAAGAATATTTGTAATATATTACAAAACTACTGTCTGGTAAATATTGTTAGTTATAACTATCGAATAAAATAATATACTATTTATGCCTTAAGTTTACGCGCATTCACTATAACAAAAATACTTCTACGGTTTTTATCGTGGCTTACTTAAGTAATGAACTAGCCCGAAGTTTCAGAAGTTTTACAGAGACCATGGTCACTGGTGGATTCCACCCGTTCCTACACCACTAGGGGTGCTGTAAAGTGAAGAGGAAGTGGTTTTATTGTAACAACATACTTTGCTTCATTTAACAACTTAAATTGCTAATTGTTGGGAATACATTCAGGACCAAGCCAGCTTAGGCAACTTCGAGGTCTAGTAGCGACTGAATCTGTAACTCGTAGAATTTTACGACACCCTCCCAACCCTCTACCATTCACAACAGGGGCTGCACAAGAGATTACACGTCTCTATTCTAGGCTCTATACACTTATAATAACATTCAGACGAGATACACTAAATACTTAGTTACTGATAAAATTCTTGCAAAGGTCTTTTTGAGAAGGGGGTAAACGAGTAGTTGATGTATTATGTATTGGTGACTACTGACGCTTATAACATCCGCATCATATGGTGAAGTATATACTTCAAGGACACTTCAAGGAGACACTCAGCATTTGCAGCTAATATCGAAACGTGAAAGGATAGGATACACCTCACGCTGATAATACATAAGCGAGAGGAGCCTTTCGGTCGTGCATAGTGTAATGAAGCAATGGCCAGGTAAGAAAAAAAACTAAACTTTACCATCTAGTGATCTTTACAATAATAAAAAAAATGTTCAAGTGCGAATCGGAATCCCACACCGAGGATCCGTAGCTACGAGAAGTACGAGCATGGCGACTAATGGAAGTTCACAAACTTTATTTGCGGGCGCCAGCTCGCATTTTGTATGAATCTAAAAATGTTATTGTAATGGTCTTTTTTCAGTGATATTAATAATTATATTTGACCAACTTCCGCATTTATGCCTTAATTTGTGCTGCAAGCTGTTGTGATAACCAAATTTAAGAATGTACGGGATTTCCCGTACCAAGTCAATCATAACTCATTATAACTGGTAGGTAGGTAAATGTTTTTATTTTCGTGCAATCGTCAAAATTCCCGCATAAACAAATGTATATTATGATTGTGATGACTTAGAGCTGTATTTCCTATGCATTACGATTTTGCAGTTCTCAGTATTGGTCATAAGTTCTAGCTTGATGCTGCCAGGCATTCCCAAAAAAATGTTCCACCCTGATAGACATACAGACGGACAGTCTGACAACAATATCAAAGCACAAGTAACATCCGATAAGGAATCCATGTTTTCTTTCGGGGTATGGAACCCTAAAAACACACACGTTTTCCGGTTTCCTTATTTGTCATAACATCATAAAAACAACACAACATTTCACTTTTAATTTCTAACGAGTCAGTAAATAAATATATATTTACGAAGCTGGTAATTTAAGTACTAATCTGGTGATGATTAATATTTCAGGTTTCCCGTCCAAATCCGGCCGAGCGCTGAGTTAGGGTCCCGCTGGGAGCGAATCAGCTACTGCTGATATATTATTCAGCCTCTCCTCGCGTTCGAGGTCATTAGCAGGTAAATATATTTTCTATGTTTGTTTTCGCGTTTGTTGCTGAGGAAAAACTAAAAAATATCTGTAAGTTTACACAAGATATAATTTTAAGTGGTTGCTAATGGATCTGTGAACACATCGCTCAGTGCAGTGAAACGCTTGTTCCGCTCTCTCGCATAAAAGTTTCGCCCATCGAATGACTCGAAAAGTTACTGTGACGACTGTTTCGTACATTCATTTCGTACATTCATTTCGTACATTCATTTCGTACATTCATTTCGCCGATCTACAAGATCTTATCTGGCCAAATTGTGTGTGTGTGTATCAAAACGGACATAAACATATCAAAACGGACTTGGATGAAATTTTGCAACGATATATATTACATATTATGGAATAATTGAGAAGAAAAGTGAAGGTTCTTTTAGGATATACAGGTTGGCGGAAGTCAGATAAAAGTTTATTTTTTCGTTAATTATAACAATTCTTTTACATCATAGGAGAAACGGAAAACTCTTACTTACTAGAAATTTACGATTATGAAAATTCGCGTACTCCTTTCTCTGTAGTTACAATGATGGTTATTTGGTTTCTGTGCGCATAAATAATGACAGGCTCTGTACCGATGGAGCTCAAATATGACCGATAAAACATGTCTTTATTGCATTATTAAAATGGCTATATTAAAATCTCAGTTAAACATTCCAACATTCAAAGAGACTACTTATAAAGACATTACTTATGCAATATATAGGAAAGTTTGTCAATGTCACACTACTTAAGAGATTTGGATGAAATTTACACCTGAAATAACATTAATTTGTCCTCGTTCGTGTTACTTGTTAGGTCTCAGGCGGTTGAAGCGGCGGGGCACATCTCCTTACATAAAATGCATGAAACTGAATTGTATATCTGTTATTTCAGTGCGCAAATGCAACAAAGGTTTTAGTTGAATGCACTCGCGACTCGGCTCTGCACTGCATCGCGCCAAGTGCGCCGCACAAAGGCGTGGCCTTGAACTTTGCTGACGTAAACACTTCTCATGCCACCCCCTGCCCCCGAGTAGCTCGCTGGCAACTCTTTATCACTACAAGTACTATCGAAATATACAAATGGCGTCAAGAGTTTATAAAAAGTAAAATTGGAACTCATAAATAAGTGTCGGAGGTGGTTTTGGAGTTCGTTGAAAGTGGAAGCAACTGTCAGAAATGAAATTGTGGTCACAGAAACCTGCCCTTGATGATACAACTACGAGTACATGGCACAGTCACATACATAGTGGAGTAGTCGACCGGCTGGCTCAGTTGGTAACGTATCGGATAGTCCGCGTGTTACGATAGAGGTTGCGGGTTCGAACAGCTCAGGACATGGATGTTTATATATTTATATAATAAAAATCTTCACTGTATAAAATTTCTTACATATATAAGAATAAATAAGATATATATTGTCCGTTGTCTAGTACCTGTAGCTCAAGGTCTTACGGTACTTACCACATGGCTAGGCTAACGTGTGTGATAAGAGGAGACCAAAGGGGAAAGGGGCGAGGATGGGAACCTCACCCCATGGCACTGTCCTAAAATCGGTGGGGTTGTCCTGTAGTGCAGGGTGCAGGGCAACCCCATCTGTGGAGGTGGAGCCACTCCCTTAGGGGGCCTTTGACTTCGAGGAGCCCTGATGATTTGTCGTTCTGGGGCACCTCACCAAACGCGGCACTGATGGCACTCGCGGTGGTTTTGTGGGTATTCGGCACTATCATGTGCCGCGAGTCCCACACACCACTGGAAGGGGATCCAGGTGCAGTGAAGGCGCGTAAATGTGTTTCCCCGCGTCAACAACAAAAAAGGCAGGACTTCTTACTTAAAATTTTACTACTACTAAGTATGTATTTCATCGCCATTCTTCGAAAAAATAAGTTTTTTCAATAAATATAAGAACTGGATTTTCAAGTAAAATATTTTATTCTATGGCATCCCGAAAGTTACTTACATCTTACTGTACTCACCGCATTACTCTCAACGTCTCAACTCTCAAGGTATCGCATTTTTTCCGACGTCAAAAAAATATGAAAGAAACCACTTAATAAGTCATTAGCACACTCCAATAAATATTAAAAAAATTAAAAATAAAACTTTAAATAAATCTTACCGTAGACATCCGTGTACACTATTTGGCGATTAAATTATTTTATATAATTAATTCATTAAATTAGTAATAGCGATACGCCCGGCTCCGCTCATGAATAAATTGTTACCCTTAACAAATTATGCATCACAACCTCCCTCGGGAATCGTCCTACCTATGGGTGAAAGCTGTGTCGGTATAACACATAAGTAAAGGTAAAATCCGTTCAGTAAATTTTGAGAAAATCGATCATTTAGTTACAGGCAGACAGCTTATGGAGACTGCTTTATAATATGTATGAAAGAAATAGGATGAGGTAGTGCCATACTGCATAGGAAGAGATAGTGCCATGTATGGTGAATGACGCTACAATATAATATAATGAAATGAAATAAATACAATGAATGCAACGAAATTGGGCCACATGACCGGGGAGGTACCTCTCACTCACATAATACCGCCGTAATGTGACATCTTGAGTGTCGCGTTTCGTGCAGTTTGTGAGTAGCGGATGGCCCAATTGGGAGGGATGGGGGGAAAAGACAACGTATCGACAAAGTAATTCTGAAGATTTTAATGGGCGTTGGTGGTCGTAAAAAGGCTCCGATTCCTCGTTTGCCCCCATTCTACAAAAAAGGGATATATATGAAATTCTCGTGTCTCGTGGGTCACAAACCCAATTCCCTAGAACCGGCTCGATTGATTATTATGAAATTTTCAGTGTGTATGCGATAAGTATAAGAGCCTTTATAAATTAAAAAAAAAAAACGATATTTTCGTGTAACAGAAATTGCAGTGGGAAAGTAGGGTAGGTAGGGTACAGTGAAGTGTAAGTATTAGGTAAAGTACAACTGCTGTCGTCTAAGTATTAGGTAAAGAACACCTGCTGTCATTTTAAAAAATACACCTGCTGTCGTTGAATTAGAAAATAAATTCGAATGAATTGTATGCGCACGGGATTTGATTACACACAAATATAATTGCAGAACAAGCACCTAACTTGTGGCTTGTCAGCGAAGATCGCTTCGATTTGCGGTTTGTCAGAGAAGATCGCTTCGATTAGCGGTTTGTCAGAGAAGATCGCTTCGATTCGCGGTTTGTCAGAGAAGATCGCTTCGATTAGCGGTTAGTCAGAGAAGATCGCTTTGATTAGCGGTTTTCCACATAAATTCGGTGGGAATTTTAGTTTAAGGAGTCCATTAGCAGACCTACTTGTATAACCTTGTCGTGGCCGCCCCAGAGACCAAGCAAATAGAAAACATCTGTACTGAAAAAAAAAGTTTGTCCTGTAAATCTGTCTTGTAGATAAGTCTTATAATATTAGAGGGCAAACTACCAGTCGGAGCATTGACTGCCCGAAACTCTACTCACGAACTGTACCAAAACTTTTTCATTTGTTTTAATAGTATAAGGAGACAAACGAGAATTCGTAGACCGTTTTACGACTACCAACAGCTACGAACATCAGCATACTATGCCGATCTGAACCGTCCTTTTCACTTCCCCCCAATGGGCCATTAGAAGTCGGGCTAACACAATTTTATTACTTTTATCAAATATTTTCCGTAAGGTGTTGTTCGTAAACTTCTTTAGAGAAGTGTGAACAAAATGGCTAAGGATATCATTGCTCTATCTCCTACCATTTCAGAGTCAATAAAGGACAAATAAAGAAACAAACAGAAGTAGATTTTGAATTATGTATATTGAGTTTCATAATCATCATTATCATTATCAGCCCTTATCGGTCAACTGATGGACATAGGCCTCTTTCAACATATTAAGTTTACTCATAGTTTATGAGTTTCATACATAATTTTGTGTAAATGCGTGTCCATACAATACACCGCTACGAAGGGACTGCAGTCAATGCCAGGCGGATACGCGTGTACCTATAAACTGTGTAGGTACGACTTATTGTCCCCACTATGGTTCAAGCCCTGTCGTGGCGGTGGGGCTCAGTAGCCTGAGGTGATCCTAGACACCTTGGGCGAAGCTAATTGTCCCAAAGTTGGTTGGTTCCTGTAGTGCGGGAAAACACCAACTGTGGAGGTAAAGTCGGTTCCTTAGAGGGCTGACTGGCCGCCGAGGTGCCCTGATGATTTTGTTGTTACGGGGCACCTCACAAAATGTGGCACTGATGGCACTCGCGGTGGTTTTTGTGGGAATTCACACACACCCAAGACCCCACCCAGGGCCAGTGATGGTGCGTAAATGCGTTTCCCCGCATCATCAAAGAAACTACTACTAAGGTACTAAGGTACGACTTATTGTGACTATATAACATTAGTATAAAAGAGAAAGAAATAATGAAGAGGATATATATTATGGTACACAAATTGTTAATATTATGCATGCAATATATGTGAATTTATAGCACCACGTTAGCCTAGTCCTGTACAACTGAGTATAATTAATAGTACTGAGGACGGTAATACATATAATAAAATATTTTTATAAATTTAAGAAATTATATATTTCTAAGATTTTTACTATAGAATATTCATACAACGTGGTATATTTATAAACACCCCCGACCTGGGCGGGTACACATGCCTCTACTTACGAAATAATTATTTGCACGTGAAACTTACGTGTCAGTGTACACAAGGGCCGCCTTATTGCCAGGGTAGCGTTTGCTACCAGACAACTGGATATAAAGATCACGGACCTTATAGAGTAGAATTATAACAGAAAGAAAGCAATAAAAATATACATTGAAATTAGTATAAAATTGGATACTATTTCAATATACATCTTATCTTAAAAAGTAGATTTACCTTACTACTAATTTCCTTATAATTTATTTATATCTCAATTAACATTTAAACATAAAAATACTTGACGCGTTTTTTGAAATATTATATAATCCACTTTGTTACCTTCGGAACTTCCTGAAGTGAGAGATGAAATTTTACTTACTTGAGGAGGCTATAAAATTATTAAACGCAGCGTTGTGTTCTAGAAGTTGCTTAAACTAAGATATAATTTTAGTTAATAAGAATGCAAAGGTTATAAAAATAACACGATCCAGTGTCATGGTCAGATGGTTTTGTACAGAGCCAATTGTAGAATACTTACTGTACTATACGGGGGAAAGAGCATTTGATAAAAAGAACGCCACCCATAAATATTCGCAGAGATAATGTAGACATGTCGTCTGCCTTCCACGACGAATGTAACAGCATAGCTGTCTCTTGGCGGCGGCATCGTACGACCAAGAGGTACCTACACGGTGGTGCCGGCCTAATGCAACTGTAATATTCCTACTAAATTCTTCTATTCCCCTGAATTCTCACATGTTCTTAAGGTGAATGATTCTACAAACAGATTTCTTGCCCCACCAGCATGGACAGCTTAGAAATGTATTTTCGCTAACCATCTTTAATGTCTTACACACCTATAATATAATATTGCTGAGTCACAACCGGATATGTGTCATAAAGTCACATCCAGCACAACTTCTGATTATCTTATTGCGCAGATGTCCACTCACCAACAGACACCGACTGCTAGTTAGCCTCCACAGACACCCGCCTTGGTCTAAGTTCATAATAATAAACATAATACGATTGCGAAGTTTAGTTTTAAAATGCAAGAGTGTGACGTCAGTGGCTCCCACCCGCGGTCGTAGCCCTGCGAGGGCGAGGAGCTCGGTTACGTAACATCTATTTATTAGGAGCTCGAGATGTAATCACAATTACGAGATAGACGGTGTTTGTACACTTGGTAATATTACTATATGTGGCGAGAGGTGGCTGAACTACACAATATCATCATCAGCTTTTGGATCCAACTTAATGTGGTAGACTTTAAGTTGGACTCAAAAACTCAAAAACTAGAACAACAAAGATGGAAAATTGAATTGAGCGGCTATTTCTTACGGATTCCAGATGGATACTATTTAGTCAAGAGATGACCCGCTAGCCCTTTGTGATATACAAAATTAAAGAGAACTTGAAAAACAAGCCTCGGCTGCTCTTGTTACACTTTTAGTTACCTGTAGTACTTTCAACCGAGGGGACACTTTTCCAAATTTGAACTACCTAGAGGAAAATTGTTAAGTAAACTGAGATTATAAAATTTTATGAGTATTTAAACGAAAATTGATTTGAACAAAATCGATTCGATGTCTTGTGAGATATATGATTATTTGGTTTACTACTACGGAACCTTTCCTCGTCAGTACGGCTCGCTCTTGGCCTGTTTTTATATATTCATATCGTCTGTATAATGGAAAAACGGAATAAATCAATATTTAAAGTTTTGAGGTAATCGCGATTTACTGTTTTCTTGACAATATTTTGAAAAAATTAATAAATGCAGTACAATTTTATGATCGAACAAATTTATGGAGAACAATTATATATGCTTTAAGCATGTTTGCTCTCGATTCTATACTTATTCAAATTATTTACCTTCATGAACCAAAAAAAATAATAAAAATCAAAAACCAAGATATCCAATTTATACCAAGATATTGCAAACATATCGTAGGTATTCAGTTCTCTATGGTGGTACTTAATTGAGTTTTTTACATGTTAAATGGACGTGATTTGATATTTTGGGTCAAGTAAGGACACTTGTTGACTTTTGAACCTAAAGAATTTTTTACGAAAGTTTTTTGTGTTGTTTTATCACTGATTATTAATCTCACATGAAAATAAAACTGGATTGAAGGTAGTAAGATGGTTTATTTAAAAAATACATTAATATAAAAAGATTGTTATTATCAGAAATAGATAACGACTACAAAGTATGACGAAGTGAAAAATATTGTAAAACCAAGTCAAGTAAAATTTACTTTCCTTTACATCAAAGAGTAGAAAATATATTTTAACTTTAAACACAAAAAGAACGTGGTATAACAAATCTATTTTTAGTAAGTGATACATTATTATACAACTTCTAAAATCAACTAAAACGAAAATAATTTTCTTTTAATTATAACACAGTATTAATTATAGACACAAAAACCGAACATGGCTTATTAAATAAACTTTTAGTAGGTAATAATATACTATTCTAAAACTTCTTAAATCAGCTACAACAAAAATAAGTTTTCTTTAGATTAAAACGTTTAATTAAACAGTAATTAAACAAAAATTGAAGTTAGAGTATTAAAATAAAGAATTAAAAATTAATCGTTCGCATCAGATGAATCAGTACACGATTGTCTACTCGGATTCTTATTTGACGACGGTAAATTTTCATACCAAATGTGGAGCACCAAGGGTATTACTTTTTACAAAGCTGTAATAGGTCCCTCTTTTTTCTTTTGTGTTAGGTAGAAACTGTTCATATGCCCCAGGAATGTTTTGAGAACTCATAACAGGCATTTCAGTATTTAGCGTTCTTCTTGTTGATCTCCCGGGCTTACAGAGAGTATTTAGTAAATTGTATAGTCCATCATAGTCATATCGGTATTTGAGAAATCCTGGCAAGTTCTTTTCGAATCTTAAACACTTTATTTTTGCCAACTTACTGTCTCCCCATTCTCTGCTAATCTTATTTTATATCATATTTGAAGCTAACGATTTTACGTTTAGCATATAGATCCGAGTGATGGTGATACCATCGATCGGATCGGCGACAGGCGCCAGTGGCTCCGGTCCGAAACCTAATATGCGATTGTCAATTCGCCTGCTCAGCGTGGCAATTATGTGAACTAACCTCAAATGGACAACAGCAGTAGAATTCGGCCCCTAGTTCCCCGAAGTTCCACAAGTCCTGGCCACAATAGCGGCCACGGTAATGGTGGAACAAGGGATGCTAAGAATCTCCGTGCTACGGATCGCTACCACCGACTTGACCTGGCTACGTATAACAGACGAACGCTCAGAGTAGATAACAATTTGGTTGAGATGGAGGTGGAACTGGGAAACATCCGATGGCACGTTCTGGGGCTATGTGAAGTCCGAAGGCGAGGACACCATAAGTCTGCCATCGGGTCACCTATTCCACTTCAGGGAAGGCGACACTCAATCACAAGGCGGCGTGGGATTCCTCTTGAACAAGTCCCACGTAGGCAATATCGTTGAAATCTTTGAAGTGAAGTGAAGTATCTCATGCTTAAACCCAATAACAAGTGACTTCAAGTGATACAATTATACGCACTAACCTCGACACATGCAGATGACTATATGTACATAACACAAATAAGGCCCACTTCAATGTTGTTATGGGGGACTTTAATACCAAGGTGGGAGTACGAAATGGAGTCGAATCGAGTCTGTCCCAGACTCGATCCGACTCCATTTCGTTTCCATTTCGTTTCCATTTCGTACATCATGTCACATGGAGTCGGAAGTTGAAATCGCATTCTGGTGAAATTCCTCTAGAAAGAGGGCCTCTTCTTAACGAACTCTTATATTAAGAGGGCGCCCCATAGGAAGTGGACATGGCAGAGCCCCGATGCTGTGACAAGGAATGAGATTGACTTTATTATGACGGACCTAAAGCTTGTATTTAGGGAAGTCTCCGTGATCAACAGGTTTAAAACCGGACGTGATCACCGATTGGTTAGAGGCTCTCTGAATATAGGCTTTCTACGCGAGCATGTGCGTTTAGTACAGTCGACACTCCGACCTAACTTCCGACTAACCATGGTAGGTTCCGAAAAATTCCAATTGGAATTAAAAAACCGGTTCGATGCGCTAGATATGTCAGAAACTTCAATGGAAATTGACGAAGCCATAAGTGGCGTGATCGATTGCATGTAGGACGTGGGTAAAGGATATTGTAGGAGTAAGTGTACGAGCAGGAAAGCTAAACTGTCAGATGAAACGCTTGGACTTACGAGGGAACGCAGAGCATACAAAGACGTTACGTATGCCGATGTCAAGCTGCCAAATCGAATCCGCATTCTAATACGCCTAGGCTTTCGCAGCTCAAATACGTAACGGGTTACCGAAGCGATTGAGCAGAATAGAGGATCGAAAGTTTTTGTGGAGAAGCTTGGATGAAGTCCTTTGACAAAGATTAGGACTGATTCTGGGGTTACCGATTCTTCTAAGCCTGAGATCTTATCTGAGTTCGAAGCTTTTTATAGCAAGTTGTATATGTCGCACGCTCCTCATCCCGATAACCTAAACAAGCGATATTTGTCAACGTTCCCAGGAGGCGGTACACCCGGTGCAGGCGGAGACGCCCCCAGGATGTCCACAGAAAGTGAAAATCCTGCAGCAGGCCATTGGTCGAGCCAAGGAGGTGGCCCAGCTGGAGCACATAAGGGATTTCGAGAGGGATACCTGGGGGCCGACCGTACAAATGGACGCGGTACAAGTCGGCCCCCATCAGGTGCCCCCAGGATGGCTTGGTAGACGTCGGACGAGGTGGAGGGTGTCCCGCTATCCGTCACAGAGGCTGAAATGGAGGCGATTCTGATTCGCGTCCAGAGTAAGAATAGGACACCGGGTCCAGATGGGGTGCATGGGAAAGTGCTAGCTATGTCTCTCGTACACCTCGGGGATAGCCTCCGGGAAATTTTTGACCACTGCCTGCGGTCTGGTCAGTTCGAGGCCCATGCTTTAGACAGAATTGTGGCATCCCGTCTATCATCTGGAAGAGGGCACGGGACTCGGACTCCCGGAGTCACAGTTTGGGTTTGGAGCACACCTCTCGACGATCGACGCCCTCAAGCGCCTGCGGGCGGTGACGGGGGGAGGTGGTGGTCGCGGTGTCGTTGGACATTATATTATGAACGCTTTCAATAGTCTCCCGCACAGCGTGATACGGGAGCCACTGGTCTCTTTCAAGGTGCCTCCCTATCTCGTGAGGCTGCTGGAGGCGTATATATCTCTGGTCACAGAGAGTCCCTCAAGAACTAGACGGGGTCCGTGGTGTGCGGCGAGTCGGCCGCGGCGTCCCGCAGGGTTCTGTACTTGGACCAATCCTGTGGGACTACAGGTATGGACGTTTGGGTCAGACTAGACAGCCCCAAGCTCTTCTCTTCCGCGGGACCGGCCAAAGGGGGCCGCTCTGCAGATCTGAGAGGAGAGGTTCAGGTTGAGCCCCCACATCAAATATCTGGGGATCATCATTGACGGAGGGTGGACCTTCGGCCCACACTTCGCTATATAGGGACCGAAGGTCGTGAAGGCGGCAAGTGCGCTGGGCGGACTCCTCTCGCACCGCGGAGGACCCAGCGCCGCCTGCAGGCAGGTGTATACCGATGTCTGTCGGAGTATGGTGACTCCGGTTTGAGTGGAACGTCTCACAGCGAGAAATAAGGCCCATCTGCGCTCAGAGTAGAGGGTCGTCGCAGTGAGGTCAATCCGGGGATACCGTACGGTTTCGTGGGCTGCAGCGACATCCCTAGCCGGCGATCCCCCGTGGGAGCTCATGGTAGAGGTTCTTGCCGAGAGTTGCTAATATGTCTCGGATAGGAGAACTCTCGACCTAAACCCCATGCATGAGGAGATCCTTCGGGTTCACTAGTTAGGGTATGTGGCGTTAATGCAGAGGGGGGGGG
>JAFELO010001575.1:243944-300464 GCA_017140195.1 Eumaeus atala
TTCGGGTTCACTAGTTAGGGTATGTGGCGTTAATGCAGAGGGGGGGGGAAGGATCTGGCGGGGTAGCCGTACGGTAGAAAGATAACGGCTGCCATGCGCTCGGTTGGTATGCGGTGCACCGTAGGCGCAAACCCCTCACCTTCCGTGTTACGATTCCGTCCCACGACTGTGACGAGGCGGTGTGCCCGAGATGGGCGGCGCTGCGATACGATCTGACATCAGTTGTCGGAGGGACTTGTCAAAGTAGCGATGCTCGGCAGCGACGAGTCCAACCAGACGATGGCTTCCTTCTGCGAGACCGTTATATACTAGAAGGAAGCCGACGAGCGGGTGAGAGAGGATGCTGCCGACACGGCCTCCCCCCGCCGACGATGAATAGGGGCACGAAGGAGGCGCTATCTGCAGCGCCTTTAGTGGTGTCCCTGTGTTCCGTGTCGGGCCGGGATGGGAACCCCGGTCCACCTCATCACGACACGGCATCGTGGGGACTGTCATAGCGTAGCCGGACAGTCCCTGGAGAGGTGAAGTCTGGCCTTTTCGCCGAGGTCAGCCTGTCGCTGGAGAGGTCCTGCTGCCTGCGGATCCTTGACCCTTAACTAATAGCGGCTGAAGGCTCCCGTAGGGGTTTAGTTGGTATTGCTACCCAATGGCCGAGTCCAACATAGGTCGGGGGGCCTACCCGGGCTCCCAGGTATCATGCGTAAATGCATTCCCCTTCGTCACCAAAAAAAATGGTCTGTGTCCAGCAGTGGACCGATAAGGGCTGATAATGATGATGATGATAATTCTTATTAATCTTTGTACGATAACTCTGTCACTCTGTATGGAGTAACGTTCTTGTTTCTGTCTTTTCGATCGCGCTTTTTTCATGATATCTTTCATTCGATTATGGAGTCGCTTATCTGTGCCTATTTCTTTTTCGATGGCACTGTGCACGGTGTCTACCTTCGTAAAACTATGGCTACTTTCTAAATACTTTTGCTTGATCTTTTTAATTGTTCTGTGATTTGTTGATACTTTGCTTGATCTTTTTTATTGTTATGTTATAGATAGCTGCAATGTCCTGGTTACGATGTTCCCTTAACATGTATCGGAATATATAATTACGTGTGTTATAGTGTTATAGCCTCAGGGAGTGTCTTGATCCATATAGAAATAGCAGAAGCTATTTCTATACTGCCTCTTTTGCCATTAATTTCAGTCCATATCGCGCTATGCACGTTATCTTGTGGAGATTTAAACACATATATAAATTTAACTTTCTGGAATAGTACATTAAACTATCTGCGGTAGATGGAGTCTGTAAAAGACTTTGTAAACTCATCGTGATACACATATGTGACTCGTTCTCTTCTAACTTTCTCTTTTCAACTTCCTTAGCCCTGTAAGATGCTTCTTTTCGCTCTATATGTTAGCTGTACTCATTTTAAATACTAGTGTTTGCTCTTTCTCTTTTGTGTGTGTTACAAATGCTGCACTGATCTTTTTCGGATGGAAAAAAGATAAATTGTATTGTGTGCCGACCACTTTCCTATAAATAGGTAATTTGACAGGTACCTTGTTATCCACCATCATTTTCTTTACATACAATTCATACATTTTGGATATCGACAAAGACGACAGTTTTCTGCAATAATGTGAATCTACGGTAAGGAAACTTTCAATGTGGTTTCTAATGTCGCTTATTTGGTCATCCGTACTTTTATTAACAGATTTTTTTTGCCACGGAGATCCATATGTGAGGAAGAGTCATTTTTATCAATATATTTTGCTGCCGTATCCCGTTTGTCCAGAAGAAATACATAATGTCGCTATAAAGAAATTCTTACGGACACGCTGATAAGTACTTTGATGTTTGAAAAATCCATATTCTCTGTTAGAATTTCTTTGTTTCGTTTCAGGTACAGTCCTTTTTGTAGTCTGCACTGGTTTTATAATATTCATTTCAATAGAAATTCTTTTTCATGCCTAAAATCTTCAATAGACCAATAGCTTTTGCAGTAGTTTCAGCTATGGCAGGATTTTCTTGTAATTTTTAACAGGTGTCATTCGGGTTTTATCCGAAGATACATCGGTTGCATTTGATTTAGTATTTGTTATTTCTGCCTCAGATTCGATGGATAAGAAGGTGGTCCTACTATTTATTTTCTTAACTTTTTTTTTTCACTTTCCCCACCTTCAGGGCAAAGTCTTTCATGAAGTCGGCCTTTTTAGGGACGGCCTCGCTCCCATTGGCTGACTTCTTCTGCGCCTCCTCAAAATCGTGCCTGTAGGCGCGGACTTCTTCACGCAGGTTGCCCAACTCCCTCTGTAACCGCGCGTTGTCAGCCTTTAGCCGCCTCATCTCCCCGTCCTCCGTGGGTACCACCAGGGACTCCATCATTTCCCTGATGGATCCCGCTGCCCTCTTAATTTTAGAGGAGTAGCTCCCTTTAAGGTTGGTGGACCTACCCGTGAGGTTCAGTATCAGATTAAGATTGGCCTCCGCCGCCACCGTGACCTCCTCGGCCCCACACTGATCGACATCTTCCAATATAACAAGAGTCGCCGTCTGGGTCACTCCTGCCTCCTTCTCCTTATGGAATGCTCTCTTCTGCAGTGCCTCCTCAAATGCCTCCTCCTTCTCATTAGGAAATGCGCTCTCGCAGCGCCACCCTCGCTTCCGCTAACATATGTGACTTCCCTCTCTTGGCCACACACCGTGACAACAGCCTCCACCACACTTTCCTCGGAACCGGAACCGGAATCCCAGACCCCTCCGTGAACAGGCGCTTGCACCCTAATTATGCCTCCAACAAGGACGCCAGTGAGGAAAGGTCCTCCAACACCTCTAATTCCTCCGAGTTCCCCCTGGAGCGACCCTCGCCCCTTCCCCTTAACGAGAATCAGAACAGACAAAAACACCACCAAGAAACGCAAAACGTCCCGAAAACAACACCGAGAACAAAAAGACACCACAAGTCCGCCGTCTACACACCCCTGCCCCGGAACCGAACGGGTAAACGGACAAGGACAAAGGACAAGTTTATATCGACGATTTACTGATTCTCTTAGAACAAGAGCCGACTCACGAAAACACACATACGTAGCCGCCATTGACGCTATTGCCCCAATCTTCAGCTTACGCCTGGTACGGAAAAACAGTGTCGGGCCCTCAGTACCTTGGCTAATCGTGGGTGTGCTAGTATATCTACTGGACTTACGAGTTATGGATGCACACACCTCTGTCCACCTCTTCAGGGATGACAGACGTGAAGGTTTTTTTTTCATAAATGTCAATATCAACACATTATTAAACTAATCACGATCTCGTTGATACACATGTGTTCATGATCCGAGTACTACGCTCCGACTGTTTTTGTGGAACCCACTTTTTTACAATAGCGGAAAAATGTTCAAGGCCAAGGTACACAAATATGGCTTCTTTTGTATGTATAACCAAAAGTAGGTCACCAGTGTCTTGTATGTGGCGATTTGACATTTTCGAGTAGCTTTTTGAGTTTCGTAAGTATTTTGTAATTTTTTGTTTTACTAGCATACGAGCCATGGCTTAAGTATAGCCTTCATCGTGAATATAGTTAGTTATCAGTAGACAGATTTTTTTTTTCAAATCCTACTTGTATTTTCAGAGAATAGTGCTAGAGACATACAAAACAACGAAGAGTTATATTCGACTTATTTTTCCAGTATAGAAGAATATCTTCGAGGGGCTAAGTCTTAAGTTTTTTGTTAAAGTCAAGCCAAATCGTGAGTACTGAGTTCAAAGCAATCTCTAGCTGTATAGAAACGTTGTTAGAAGCTATGGATAATAATTATGGTAAGGTGTATATAATCAGGGTCGTATCTTTATGCACCAATGATATGGCAAATGCTGAGTGGTCATCTGTGTTCGTTTATTTTCCATTATGTTATGGTATTAAAATGTAGCAATTACATTTTTGCTACAATCATTTTATAGAAAAGTCTATCTGTCACCTTTGATTGTTGTCGAAAAAAATGACGCTCTTAACTTTTTTTCGTCGAGCGGGACGAAATCATTTGTTAAAAGATGATAATCAAATAGTATTTTTCTGTTCCGTCCGGGAACCTATATTTTCCTGAGAGGATGCCGCGAACGGGAAATACCGGCGTTGTTAATTTGAAATATTTGTATTACATATAAAAGGAGCCCTACTTCATTTCGTTTTTTTTTCTTTTTTTCCTTTTTAAATTTGGATGTAAATAGAGATAAGATATCTGTATAATACTCAACTGCAATAGTTGAGGATTGGAGAAACAATTACGTATATGAAAGACCATCCAAGTTGCAGCTGGGGGTATCGGACAACTACCCAGAAAAGACTTCACACCCTCACTTTTTACTAACACTACGTTAAACCTTTTTTCGAACCATCGTCAAAAACAGGATTTATTCATTTACTTGTTCCTTGTAGTATTTTAAGGTTGTTCATGATTGCGAATGTGGAGGAACAGTAATGAAATAAATGTATCTAAAAGTTTAAATAAACCTCTATAGTCCTTAGCCCCCAGAATTCCTTTTATTTTAATGTAAATTGTAACAAAAGTAAAAAAGAAAAATAGTTTACTTCTTTCATAAAGAGGTTCAGGGTTCGTTCTCTATAATAATTTGTTATATAATAGACATATGAAAAAGTTACCATTGACATTTAAAGGAATAATCTACATTGCATTTTACAACTATTTTCTTATCTTACTCGTTTTGAAAATAGTTCGTTTGCGTGGAATAGAATATACAAACGTATATAGTAAGAAAAGGTGCGTATATAGAATTAATTGATGTATTTAAACTAGCTGACCCGGTCACTCTTTGCTGTGGCTATATTAATCTAAATAATATAAAGCCTCTGTTGCCGGTCCAAATTATACACACATGCAAAAGTTCAACAAAATCGATTAAATATTTTAGGGTGTCCATTGCTGTGGCGTGACATCTCTATATATCAAGACTAACCACATTTACAACATGCGATACAAATCTTTACAAGCTTGTGCAGAACTAAGAAAATGTATAAACATTATAGACTGCATTAGTATATATAATAGTGATGTATTATTTGATTCGTGATGAATTAAAGGGGGTTCTTTAATTCATCAACCAAAAATAACAACGTGTATAACAATATTTACCCTTTTTCTTCAAGAAAATATTGTGATTGATAAGGTACAATACACTAAATAGCTCTCCACATACAGAATTAGCGAGAAAAAAAAGCATGTGAATAGCCTATTGAAGCGAAAGAGTGGAGAGCAAAACCCATTTTTTTTGTGTTGACGCGGGGAAACGCATTTACGCGCATTCACCGGCCCTGGGTGGGGTCCAGGGGTGTGCGGGACTCGCGGCACATGATAGTGCCGAATACCCATAGAAACCACCGCGAGTGCCATCAGTGCCGCCTTTGGTGCGGTGCCCTGGAACAAAAATCATCAGGGCACCGCGACGGCTAGTCAGCCCCCTAAGGGACCAACTCCACCTCCACAATTGAGGTTGCCCAGCACTACAGGGCAACCTCAGAAACTTTAGGACAGTGCAATGGGGTGAGGTTCCCATCCTTGCCCCTTGCCCCGTGCGCAAAAGCGCCACCTCCTGTTGCTCTTAGGTCCCCTCTTCTTATAAGAGGGGTACCGAGAGCGATTCCTCCTCCTGATCTTTAAGCCCCCTCTTCTTATAAGAGGGGTACAAAGATCCCCCTCGGTTCAATTGGCTTCGCCTGGCTACAGCCCAGGCTACTAAGCCCCACCGCCACGACGAGGCTTGAACCATGGTGGGGAGGGCAACACACCTGCGTAGCAACATATTGATTTCAGCTTAACCCTTTCACATGTTTCGGCGAAAACGACCTTTATATACCGACGGAATTTCCTTGAACTTACAAATTTCGTAACTCCCGTTAGTACGGAACCTTCAATTGTGAGCCGAACTTGCATTTGACCGGTCCTATAGTGCGCCTCATGTCGCTGCTTAAGGAATAGACTCCATGAATTTTATGTTACACTTAAAGGAATGACCGACCCTGAAGACGTGAAGGATGAGGACAAGAAGAGTAAGATTTCTATTCGCGGGCACAAGAGCGGAATGCACATGCGCTCGCAGACGCAGCAGAAGTCGCTCAGCAGGCTGAAGATGCGTAAGGGGTCATACGGATTCAGCAGCGTGCACGGCATACGACCCGTCGACCGGTGTTCCCAGGTCCGAAAATGTTTTCTCTTCTTCTATATTAGTTGAGGAATGGGCAGTAACACAATTAGGGTCTGGCAGGAAGAGCGGCATGGGGCGGGACGCAAGGAGCAGCGCGTAACCATAGTCACTCATAGTCCACGCCTTCATTTTCTATTTTGCGCGTATGAAACTTTTTTTTGTTGACGCCGAGAAACCCCGGCCCCAGTTGGGGTCCAGTGGTGGGTGGGGCTCGCGGCACACTATAGCGCGAATAGCCACAAAAACCACCGCGAGTGCCATCAGTGCCGCCTTTGGTGAGTTGCCCTAACACAACTCTTGCTCCCTCTTCGGCCAACAACGCAGTCATTGATACTTAACTTTCAGGTGGCGACAGAGTTAAAACGCCCACAGCTGATATATCTGCCCACCTACCAGCTTGAGAGCCGCTACCCGTTCAGTGTGAACCTAGTGATAAAGGTTGTCGACGCCGCCCTCGACGAATATTTTACTGGACATATTTATCATATGCAGGTAAATTTTTATACAATCAGTAATCGTTTTTACAAGAACTTACTACTACATCTTACCAGCAGCATGGAACTACCCCCTACTAGCTGCACAGCACTACCTATGACTATTAAAATAGTATCACCACTTACTAGCACAATGATACTACCCCTTGCTAGCATAATGTTACCATCCCTTAATAGCAGAATGGTACCAACTCCTACTAGCAGCATGGCACTACCTCTTGGTGTGCATAAACTTTTACTAACCCTCAGCTGATTGGGCGCGCTGTTAAATATTTCCACACGAGCGTATTCTCAAGCACGTTTAAGTTTCACTTTATGACTCATATAAATTACTTATTAGCATCATGGAACTACCTCTTACGAACATCATGGAACTACCTATTACGAGCATTATAGAAGTACTTCTTCTGAGCATAATGGAACTACCTCTTACTAGCATTATGGAAGTATCTCTTCCGAGCATAATGGAACTACCTCTTACTAGCATCATGGAGCTACCTTTTACGACCATCGTGGAACTACCTATTACTATCATCATGAAACTAACTTTTACGAACATTTCTATGAAGTATCTCGTACTATCAGCATGGCACTACCTCTTACTATCGGCATGGCACGATCTCTTACTAAAGCTAACACTTCCTCAGGAGTCCCCCGCGCTCGCGCTGCGCGTAGCCGGAGACATCATGAGGAAGGTGAAGGGGATGAACTTCAACCGCTACCGCTGTATAGCGGTCGTCACCATCCGGCAGAAGCGCGCGCAGAGCTACAACAACGCCGTGGCATTCCTGTGGGACCACGAGCGAGACGGATACGTGGACACGCACAGAGACGCGACCACCGCCGTCATACAAGTCACCGTGTTCGCCGTGTACTTGGATTGACGATTATACAATATATTGCATACACAGCTTCAGATCTTCCCTAATGGCCTAGGAGGAGTGAACGGAGCGCCACATTCACGAACCTACAACAGGCTAGTCTTCTTCACGTTGATATCTCATCATGTATTTATACAATAACAAATTAAATATTAATTTATAATATTACATTTTTTTTCCTTTCACACCTTAACTATCACTTAACGTGGATTGATGATAATTAACAATGCAGTTTCTTTATTTGGAGCTATTTTTAGACTCCGTTGAATTATATATTTGTAGTATTATTATTCCTTTTAACAACTGACGCATAGACATTTGCATTAATGTTGTCATGCAGATTCGCAGATCTTCTTTCCTCCTCCCCTACTCATAAGCAGCACAAAATGCGACAGCATAGCTCTCACTTTACAGCGACGTCATATGAGCGGGAGGTATCTATTCATTGGAGGACAGAATTCTGCATAACAATTATGCAAGTGGTCATCAATAGACCACAAAAGTATGTGATTGCTAGTTTTCCGGAGTGACTTTCCTTTTTGTGGTTTGAGGAGAGGTCGTATGGCCCATTGGTGTATATGATGCAGAACGAGTAAAAAATATTTTAAATGTAATTGTCAAGATGTCTAACTGTCGGTAAGTTTCTAGTAAAATATACGAGTAGAACAATTCTACAGCGGTGCGCGTTACGTATTAAAAACGTTAAAATTGTAATACTTTGTTCTCATTCCGATTTTCGTTTCAGTTACTGTACTTACCTTATAATTTAGGTATGGAACAATGCAATGACAATGTGGTAATTATAGGACTGATCGACTTAGGAATCAGAACGTGGGTGCTCTGTACCAAAATAAGAATCATTCCATCAAGTTTTAGTTCGATCTTGTTTACAAATATGACTAAAACATTAATGTGATAAAAGTTGCTGTTTAAGTCGTGAAATTTTGTTTTAGATGACTACACGTACTACTTATTTCTCTAGGTACATACCAATGTGCCTCGAGAAATAAATTTTCCATGTTCCAAACATGTTATATTTTATGACAGGAAACCGAATTATCGCATGGAACTTATTGTTCCATCCCTCGGGTGCAATGCTTTTTCAAGCTTAAAGTTACAACACTTTTCTGTATTCCTGGTAAATTGTATGCTGTAATGTATATTGTTACCTAACTATAGTGTATTGTGTTTTCTACAGAAATTAATACTGAAATTTAAGTTAAGTTATTATACAGCCAGATTTTCACTTAGCTGTTGTATAAATCATTTAACTTAATCGTTTAAATCTTGTAACTAAGTCATTTAACTCAATTTCTTAATAGTAAGTAGTGCTTTAAATTTGTTTTTTTTAATAGTCGAGACAGCGTCGGCAGTCACCAAAGGCTCCGTCTGTTCGTTTGTCACTCTTGTACTATAAAAAAATCACCGCGCTACTTGCTTCCAGCGGCTCCCCGCCATCTTAGCCAAGCCGTCAGTAGTCCGTAGTCGCCGGGCAGGACGCCGTCCAATACCGTATTCCGGTGCGGGACCGCCACGCGAAAACCTATTTTCCCCAACGGTTATCTGTTCTGCGCGAAGTGTGATCTTGGCGTCGGGAAATGACGATTCCTCTGCCCGCTGAGTCGATAACCACCTCAAGCGCAGTCAGGAGATCGACCGATAGCAGTCAAAACTGTTTCGGGATAGGCGGAATATAAAAATGTCGATATAGAACGGGCAGCACAAAGCTTATGTCCAAATTTCGCCCCACAGTTGATAACCCAAAACACTCGCCCAACGCGGGGATTAGGCCTCATACATGTTTTATTCTTTACCATGGAATAAGAACAAATAATATGTATATATATAGACACTACATCCTCAGACATCCTGTGACAGAATTGAGCCGGTGCGATCGGGGATACCTCCCCGGTCGTGCCGGCCGTCACGCTGACATAATGCCACCGTAAAGTGACATCTTCAGCGTCGCTTTTCGTGCGCTTTGTCAGTAGCCGGTGGCCCATTGGGGGCGGGGAAGGAGGGCAACGCATCGGTATAGTAATTTTATGGATGTTCATGGGCGTCGGTAGTCATAAAAATTCGTAAAAATAAGTCGGCCCCGATTGCTCTCTTGCACCCCTATTCTAATATATATATAGTATGACACTCGAGTTACAGCTGTATCCTACGGACTATCACCAACAGTTACCTTAAATATGCATACCCTCATTTCCAAACAGTGCATCCCATTGTAATCTCTACAATTGCTTATTAATTATTTAACTTTTACGTCTTTCTCCCGTACTTGTAACGTTAAACTAGACGTCTGTACTACGCTTGCAAGTTAACACAGACTTTACTGAGCTGTTAAAATTTAAACTTGTGTTGAAACTGCAACATTTTCTCGTCTACGCTGGTGTTGTATTTAAGTGTTTTTGGATTTTACTATGTAATAAAGTTACTTATGACCCACGGTATGAAAAACGAATGTATAAAGTGATGTGAAACATTGGGACTCAGCATAACGCTTTACGCTTTGTCAACCTTATGTCGCTTGCACATCTTTCGCTTGAGTATCATGTTGGTTACTAAGGAGTAAACACCAATCACGTGTTGGAGCGGACACAGTTGTATTTTTATTTCAGTACCTGAGTAGTGTTATTGCTACATTGCTGCCGATAATGTCGATGTTTATGAGTGTCGGTTGGCACTAAACAGTTGTGATTGATTTTTATATTTGTTTTGTAACAACAAAACCGTTTTTTTAAGAAAAAAAAAATGTTATGCAGTTGTGTTAGAAGCTACCACCTTCTCCTCTCGATTGGCCATCGGAAATTCACAAAATGTGACAACATAGTTGTCACTTTGCAGTATTTTTAGATACCGCTTGAAGAGAGTTGTCCACCGGTGGTGGTGGCCCGATTCCATTGCAATTCAGTATACCGTAGGTGACCATCACTTGATACCTTGATATCATTTCAAGAAAATAAAATCCGACCCGGAACTCGAACCCGGGAACTTACGTCCGTGATCGAAAATGCTTACCACTAGATCACGGGACAGTTACTATAAGTATCACAAGAACTGGTTAAATCAGCTTTGAGTGAGATCATATGAATTATTTTCATATATTGAATCAATACTGATAAAATTGCGCCGAACGCAAATGTTACAATAAAAAAGTTGGAATTGTGAATATTTATGTAACGTGTAGTTTTATTATTGAGATGCTCGCGGTAAAAATACATGTTCGTGTGTTGTGCATAAAATTTTATTAACCCTCAGCTGATTGGGCGCGCTGTTAAATATCCCCACACGAGCATATTCTCGAGCACGTTTTAGTTTCACTTTATGACTCGTATAAATTATAGTTACGCCAAATTTACTTACAGGGCGGTGCTCTTTGGCTAGCGTTTCGCTGGTCCAGAAAAAAGATCTAGACGTTATTTTTCTCATTTTAGCCGACTGCATCAGAAGTCGAGCTCGATAAACAATACCCGTGTTTTTTTATTCTATGTAGCACTAGCTGTATTGACTGGTATTAAACGCAGTGTTGTAGTAACGGTTCCCAACGCTAGTTACACTGGGTACTACAGAGTGTCGGTGTAGACATTAGAAGGGGCATGGAGCATGCTCGGTTGGAATGGCAGGTGAAAAGTTAACAAAACAATTATACAATATGTATGTGGAAGGATGCAGGCAGCGACGAAGATCTAGACAGACACACCACGATCCGATTGATCAGGTGCTGACTGAAAGTGGTGTCAAGAGTCTTTGCAACCGGCGTGTTTGTAGGAAGAGAGTAATTAATGTAGAGGCAAGGCATCACTACATACGTAGTGATCCGCTGTGTGGCATTCCGCTCTCTCTGCCTACCCCATTAGGGAGCTGGCGCGAAGATGTGTTGTGGTAGTTGCTACAAATAGTATAGGAGAAGTCCCCGAAAGCCGTTTCTCTGTATGTGATTGATTTTCTCAAAATCCACTGAGCTAATCTTGATACTGCTTTTTCCCTTGAATATGGAACGTTTCCCGAGGCAGTTTTTATTATTGAGGCGTATAATTTGACCCTAACAGGGGCGTCACGGTCTTGCGGGTTGCTTGATGATCGCGTCATACGAGGTCTGAATACAAATTATTGCCGTGAGAGAAGTTCGCCCTCACTGATAATGCAGCTTCATATACCCCATGGGGTTTGCGTACCACAAGTTATCACCGAATACCCACTTAACCACCAATGGTGTCCCTCGCGGTCACTCGAGGGCAGAGTGAATGCATGCTAATAAACATCCGGACTTTCCTCCCGGTTTCTTTACTTTAAAAACATTATAAATAGACAACTCAGAAACCCTTAACACGTTAATGATAATTGCTTAGAATGGTCCAATAATAATATTATTAAAAACTTGCGCATTGTAGTGGGGGGGGGGGGTTTATAGCAGAGCAACGCATCTGGGTAACAACCATGCGAATGTCCACGGGCATTGGTAGTCTTCAAAAGGCTCCGATTCCTCGTTTGCTCCCTTATGCTATAAAAAAGATTTGAGGTAAAAAAAAATTATTTATTATTCTTGTTACATTGACATAAATATTCACATTTACGGTTTATTGCCTGTAAAAGTATTTGTTTTATTTTCACAGATAAACATTTTAGTACATCTGAGCTCACTGGTGATGAAAATGTCAAAAGAGAAACGAAAAAAATGTTGGTTTCATGTTTCGAACATTTTAACCCGTATAAAGTGACTTGCAGATTGTTAATTTAATGTTATGCAATGTAATGTGTCCAAAGGGCTATTTGTTTTTACTTTTTATATTCGAATGTGTGTGCGAAAGATATGCAACCATTCTGCTTTCTATTTTATTCCAAATGTGCAAAAAAAAGATTGTTCTGTTGTGTCACAATCTTCTCACTACCGGGTACAGGCCTCTTCTCTATCACGGCATTCTCTACGGTCCAGCACGTTCCTACACCCTCTTTCTGTTTTATCCACTTTTTCCCTACAGTAAAAAAACACTGTCTAGCTCTAACGTTGGCGTTCGAGTGTTAGCAATATTAAGTTCTCCCACAACATGGCCTTGTCGCGGCGGCGGGTCTCAGTAGCCTGGGGTGAACCCGGGCCAAGCTAGTTGAACCGAGAGAGCTGCTCTCTGTGCCCCACTTATAAAAAGAGTGGCTATAGGGCAGGAGTAGGAGGCAATATTTTTTTTTAAGTTATATATCGCTATTTTCATGGGACGGATTTGTGTTAAATGTTAAATATTTGGCAGCTGGACTTAGCGGGTTTCGCGATTTGATACAATGTTGTACAGGCCCAATCTACCGCCCCACCATATTTCAAGCTTTGTCGTGGCGGTGGGGCTCAGTAGCCTGGGGTAATCCGAGACACCTTGCGCGAAGCCAACTGAATCGAGGGGGTTGTGGCTCCTGGTACCCCTCCTATAAGAAGAGGGGATTAAAGAGCAGGAGGAGGTGCCGTTCTTTGTACCTCTCTTATAAGAAGAGGGGACAAAAGAGTCAAGTGGCGGCGCTTTTGCGTACGGGGCAAGGGGCGTGGATGTTAACCTCACCCCATTGCACTGTCCCATAGTCGGTGGGGTTTTCATGTGATGCGGGACAACTCCATCTGTGGAGGTGGCGTCGGTCCCTTCTTTTTTAGCCGTCGAGGATCCTTGATAATTTGTAATACAAGTGCATCTCACCAAATGCGGCACTGAAGGTATTCGCGGTGGTTTTGTGGATATTCAACACTCTGAAGTATCGCGAGCCCAACACTGTCCCACTGGAACCCACCCATGGCCAGTGAAGGCGCGTAAATGCGTTTTCCCGCTTTAAGGAAAAAATACTAAGGTCTCATTAATTGTGCCATTATCGACAAGACACAATTAATAAATTTCACGCAGGCGGATATTACATGTGTTTGATAATACGTACCGTCACTGATTGGTGCTGACAGATCTTCTATATAGCCAGCTCTGTGTAATAGTTAACTCACGATTTTTTACACATTTTCTATAGCATAAGGGGCAGACGAGAAATCGGTGCCTCTTGATGACTACCGACGCCTATGGAAATTCGCATGACTGTTACGCAGATGCGTTGCCCTCCTGTCATCCCACTTTTTTTTGTTTTGGTGACGAAGGGGAATGCATTTACACATGATACCTCGGAGCCCGAGTAGACCCCAGACCTATGTTAGACTCGGCCATTGGGTAGCAATACCAACTAAACCCCTACGGGAGCCTTCAGCCGCTATTAGTGGAGGGTCCCGGATCTGTAGGCAACAGGACGGGCGACAGGCTGACCTCGGCGAAAAGGCCAGACTTCACCTCTTCAGGGACTGTCCGGCTACGCTATGACAGTCCCCATGATGCCGTGTCGTGATGAGGTGGTCCGGGTTCCCATCCCGGCCCGACACGGAACACGGGGACACCACTAAAGGCGCTGCAGATAGCGCCTCCTTCGTGCCCCTATTCATCGTCGGCGGGGGGACGCCGTGTCGGCAGCATCCTCTTTCACCCGCTCGTCGGCTTCCTTCTGGGACATGACAGTCTCGCAGAAGGAAGCCACCGCCTTGTATCCTATCATCCCCTAAGGGGCCACCAGCTACTAGCAAACCGCACGAAAGGCGACAGCGACGCTGTCACTTTACGCCGGTATTAAGTGAGCGAGAGGTACTTCCCCGGACGTGCGACCCAATTTGCGTTGCATATAAGGATGTAGTGTCATACACCATGCATAACACTACCTCCTCCTATGCAACATGGTACTATCTCTTCCTGAAGGCAAGGTGTCAATATTCATATGACACAGCAGCTGCATCGTCACCGTCGCGGCTGGCGTATTCGGCTTCACACGACGTCGCGGCGGCGCAGTGGCGGACGCGCGGCGTCGTGTGTAAGGCTCGATATGAATCCTACGGTAAAAACATCCTTACGTAGACCGACATTATTTTGCATTGACAAATTTCCACCTGCTTGAAACGACTACCATCTCAAATAAACCGCCAAGTGAACATTAAATCGATAAGATCTTTAAATTATACTAAGCTAATTATAATTCTATTACATATGTTTTAGCACAATGCTAATGTGAATGAGATGTAAATGAGGCATGTTTGTACGAATGTAATGTGTTTCAATATTTATATTGAGCCTAAGTAAATAATTGTTTGCTCAACTTCTCGTCTTGTGTTTGCGCGATAAATACGTTTACAATTCCCAATGGCTGCCGTTATCTCGTCTAATGGAAGCCATTGTGTAGGAGTGCAAAGAATTTAGTACAGAGCTGGAGTTTAAGCAGAGAAGAGTGATCTGGTCGATGGTGTTGTACACGTAGAAACACGCGGTCGCCGAGGACCACGTAGGTGAGCTCATCTGCCGTGCTGTGTTACTAGTGCCTGTGTTATCATAATGAATAAAATACGGCTTATTTTCCGCTTCTAAATTTAGAAATAAAGACTTAAGTAAAAGTATTGGAGTTCATCCTTTTGTTTTAGTCTAAGATACTGTCCAAGAAACATATACCCCGCTGTTATTTTATGATGGCAAATATATTAATAATTTATAAATGAAAGGTTGTTGTATTCCTCATTGGTCCTTTCCTATTTATTATACGCTTTTTTCATTGTTTCACACTTTTGGACCTTTGTCTAATAGTGTGATTGTTTTTTCCTTCATCACCAGCCCTTATCGGTCCACTGCTGGACATAGGCCTCTCTCAATGAACGCCAAGACGACTGATCTCCTGCTGCTCGCATCCACCCCGGACCGGTAACCATCACCCATTTTTAATCCTGATTAATCCAGGCACAAGTCAAATAACAGACGAGAGAAAGACATGTCTTTTTCTCGTCTGTTATTTGACAATACTTTACTCTTATTAAAATAACAGAACACACAGCTATTATTTTAATTACCTCCCGGTCCTGTGGTAAGCTCGCTTAGCCCAGCACGGTGACAGCAGACAGACGAACGGACGAACAACATAGTTTTAGTAATGGGTTTTTACACTTTAGTTACGGAACCCTAAAAACTGTATATCCCAGACGAACAAAGCCGTGGCTATTTACAGACAATCGAATAATATGCATACAAAATAAACAAAATATGTTTTTGAGCTGCTCAAATAACATATCGCCAATCATAACTCGCAGTAATAAATTCCATTGTATTATCTCTGTAAATCACCAGAGGGCGTCCGATCCGATACAGACAATCTCAATATCCATAACAATTTGCATAGAGAATACAACCGAAAGACAGACATACTGATTTTATAATAAGGAATCCTTTGATTAAGTTCTTTAAATCTACTTTCGTATCTGCACCAGGGGTCAATGGCCCACGATGGCTTTAGAATGTATTATGTAACTATAATCATTATCGTCACGATGTAGATGGGAATATGTGGAGAGAGGTAGTGCCATGCTGCATTGTAGCCTAATGGCGTATTGACATCCAGATGATACATTGCTTCGAAATTGGGCTGATAAGACCGGAAGATCGGGGAGGAACATTTTGCTCACACGATATCATCATACGAAACACGACATATAGGTTGCATTTTGTGACGGTGTGGTGTGCCCGAGAGGTACCTCCCCGAATCGCACTGTCTCAATTTAACTGCGATACGGCATTTTTTTAGCATAAGCGGGCAAACGAGCATTTCGACCCTTTTGATGACTACTGGCGCCCATGGACATTGGCGTTATTGTTACGCAGATGCGTTGGCCTCCTATTCTCCCCCAAAAGGCCACCGGCCACTCACAAACCGCACAAAACGCGACAGCGATGCTGTCACTCTACGCCGGCATCAAGTGAGCGTGAAGTCCCTCCCCGGTCGTGCCTGCCCAATTCCGTTGCATAGGAGGATGTAGTGTCATGAACTATGCATATCACTACCGCCTCCTATGCAGCACGGCACTACCTCTTCCTATATTTCAGATATCGCTGATTAGCATTTAACATACCACTCTCCCAGAACTAGTTCGCCTCGTCTGTCAACAAGGCTGTTCCGGTAAGTGTGTGTTGTAATCTACCACTGTATACCGAGTTATCTAACGCACACAGCCTTAGATAATGCGGTATACAGTGGTTCAGACCCTACCGCGCTGTGGATTGATAATGTGCGTGTGATGTGTGCGTGTGATGTGTGCGTGTGATGTGTGCGTGTGATGTGTGCGTGTGATGTGTGCGTGTGATGTGTGCGTGTGATGTGTGCGTGTGATGTGTGCGTGTGTTGCGTCAGTTCGTTGATGAGATGTGTCCCCGTGATCACTGTTCACGTGGAAGGCTTCCCCGGAATAAACACGAATGTTATCATACGACTGAGATGAAAGTTTATCTAAAATGTGCCTCACCTTGGAGACGTTCTAAGTTCTGATTATAATTAATGTTTTGCGAATGTTTTTTTTTTTCATTAGAATAGCAGAAATGAGCAGGTAGGTAGGTAGTCACGATAGCGCCGCCCGGGTGGTGGTGCCGGTTATTTCAGCAGCAACACATCATGGTATCACCTCTTGCTAGAACGAAGAAATATATAAAAAAAAACCTATATTTGTTATAAGAATAATATTAGAAATTGTATTTTTCAAATAATTTTTATTAATTTACCAAGTAAGAAAGATGTAGACCGAACCGAACCGTCTAAAGCTGTTGTTAATTTTGTAATTTATAAATCATAAAATAAGCCAAATTTATGCTTAAACTTTTTATGAGAAATATACAGACTTACATACATTTCAAGTATAAGCCCAATGTACACAAAATAAAATACTACAATATAACAGAGGTAAATATGTTTTACCCTATTCCAAATGTTCATTAATCTTCATCGAGAAGTGACAGTACACTCACTACAATCAATTAATTCTTTGAAATAATTACCTGTAATACAATCAAGGAGAGATTTCATTATCATCGTCAGTCTACTGCCATTCAACGACAAATAGATTCTGTATAATGTCAATGTGGCCAAACGCTTACTTAAAGAGAATAAATTTCTTTATAATAAACGATAACATTTTCCCCGTGACAGAGACGAGGTATCGCAATGTTTGGTAGAACTACGATAAAGCAGTATGAGAAAATAATAATTTTCGCTTATTCAAATATAGTATAGTAGTATGGTTTTTATTTTCTTTTTAGTTCTGTCTATAAAAATATTTGTTTACGGTTAAAAAATAAGTCCAGAAAATTCTTAGCCACTCAAAATAATTTCCAATATCACATTGATACGTTTGCAATTGAAATTTCTATAGAATCATTACTAAGCACAACCCCCGAAGTGATATTGTGGTACTGGATGCAGGGAATGTAAAAGGGTTTCGAATGAATATGGTTTGAATATATTATGTTACCCTGCTCCCACGCATTGGACCCAACGAACTGGTAGTTTAGGTGTAAATTACAATGCAACAAAATTATTAAGCACAACCCAAACGAGTACAACATTTGGCGTGGAATCGCTATGCTTACGCTTACAACAGTTATGGTTATGACATGGGGCATAATCACCGTTATGTATACAGTAAAATTAACTTTGTACAATGACAAGGGAAGTAATTTTTACATATAAATTTATAAATAGTTTATATCTCTGTTTGGTTACAGCTGGATCGTGTTACATTAACATAAATATAATGTTGCCTACATTATATTAATACTACAATTGTGTGCTTAGGTCATAGATTTAGACAAATACCAAGATATACGGTGAGCGTCTCAAAAGCGTACATGTACAAAAATGTGCAACTGCCAAATTATGCACTGTGTAAAAACAACTTAAACACATGCGCATTGACATTTCAAGGAAATGTGGTTAAATTCTGCATATCTCTAACATAGAATCTGTGTTATGAAAATCAATCACTGATGACTTAATTGTTGAATGTGAAATCATATGCCTTGTATTTTGTAAGTCCATGGCTCAGGTACGAAAATAAAGCATAATGTATGCACATGTTATCTATGTGTGCGTGGGAAAAAAACAAAACAACTTTTCACTTCTTCTTATTTAAAAAAAAAAAGAAAACTTATTCTTTTTCAATCGCCTTAAGGATATCTGTGATTGTATGTACTCCGCTTGAACAATCAGATTTTTTGACTTCCCTAGATTGGTACTATAAAGTGAAAATATTTTATAGTTTGTTTACCTGCATTGAATATGTTCCGAAAGTACTGGATTTGAAGCTGCACGTATAATGTTTGAGAGGTCGAATTTAAAATTTATTCTTCTTGTAAATCAATGAATTTTTGCCATACCTTGAAAAATATTCGTCCGATGCCGTGACGGACTGCTAGTCCTCCGATAAAAAGAAGAACGAAGTCACATGCTGTGAAGCCAGTTATCATCTTGCACTATAGTTTATACATAGCTATTAATCAGTGTCCGTCTTCGCTCGGTTCCTCGCGCAGAACATTACTTACACAGGTTCTTAAGGTTTCGAACTCCTAAACAGGACACTCAGACAGTAAATAAAGTGTGTTTGTGAAGGTTCAGTTTCAAGGGACATCTTTTGTTTACCTGTAAAGGGCAAAGTTAAGACCTTTATGTCCGCTATATTTTATAAAAGGGATTTCAAATGTTAAAGATAAATTCCTGAGGACAAAGGCCACATCTTGGCAGCCTTGGGAGTGAAAATGTTATTCACGAGGGAGAAGACCTACTTTGGTTTGATATATAGAATCTTGCGACGCGACGAAGGCCTAAATTCAATAATAGATTCGTAAAATTGTTCCAAAATCTATCTATAAACATTAAACCTGGAGTGGGCTGGAGTGGATACCTCATCATGAAAATTGTACATAGTACACGCACGAGCGAACCTCGTGAAATGAGTGGACATATCGCTGCCAGCAATACTGAGAGTTATGCTGAGCAGTGAACGATCTTTTGTAAAAAGTAGTGCCATATTGTATAAGAGGAGGTAGTGCCATGCATGGTGGTTGAAACTACATCCTCATATACAACGGAATTACATCTCGCTCACTTGATACCGCCGTAAAGTGTCACCTACGGCGTCGCGTATCGTGTGGTTTGTGAGTAGCCGGTGGTCTATGAGGGAGGTGAGAAGGAGGGCACCGCATCGTCATAATTACGATGTCTGATGTTAATGGGCTTCGGTAGTCGTTGCAAGGCTCTGATTGCTCGTTTGTCCGCCTGTACTATAAAGAAAACTTGGAACGTGGTCAATGATAGGGGCAACAGCTGAGAGATCCAAAGAGCCAGCCCTCGTCCTCGACAGTTCCAAAGCGGAGGCACCCAATACAAGACTAGACACCCTAGCAATGGGCTTGGAGAAATAGTCACTAACTTAAGAATACCTGGGTCCTGTCGGTTGTCCTACTGGTGTTTGTAGAACACCACAACGTAGTTCAGGTAGCAACCTTCCAGCGTTGATCCTCAAAGGGCATCTGTTGGTGGAAACGTGGTCGTATGGCACCGTTTCCCGTGGCAGATGAGCGGTGAATCCCTTCTCGGCTCCGTAAATACAGACCGAGAAATAAAACGAGAGACATTAATAAAGACTTATTTAAGATTGTATTTATGGGTACATAATAGTTACTTTTCACACTCATTTCTAAAAAAACTAAAAATTGCAATAAAATCGACATCTCTATAAGCATCCCTGTATCCTTATAAGTCACTCTATTTTCATAAGCTTATTTGAGAAATTAAATAGAAAACTAAATATTATTTTTACTGTGTATAGCGGTAAACGAGCAAACGTGCCCTTTGACGTCCTACTCCCGTAGAAAATCACATTATTGTTAAGCGTTGCCCTCCTTTTCACCCCTTTAATGGGCCCCCGGCTATTCACAAAACGCGTATGCGTAGCTATCACTTGCGGCGTTGCTATGTGAACTAGAGGCAGCAATGCAGGATCACACTATCTCTTACTTTCTATATCTTTTAATTTACTTATTAATGAAAGTAGAAAATCGTAACTTAGGGCAAAACTACATGGCGCGAGTATAATGAGATTAAAATAACAATTCATCGTCTAATCATTCGAGGATTGAACGGAACACTAAGACCCTGTGGTGTTGTGGTCTGAGTGTAATACTCATACTAAAATAATAGATACCTTTTAGGCGTATCACACAAATTCAAGATGGCGGATCAAAGTTAAATTAGCTAAAAGGTCTGAAAGCGTACATTAGGTAAACGGAGTAAAAGTATTAAGTATTTGCTGGCATAAGCCGAATGTAATCCAAAGTAGTTTTATGTTGTGAAGATGTCACCAGAGCACTTATCCCTAAGTCCACCCTGACGGGGTCTGGGTATTGCCACATATTATATAAGTACAGCATGGCTGATTGCTTTGATGCTACGGTTTTTTTCTAAACAATTGAGGAATTAACAATTGAAGTATTATTAACGTCAGCTTATCATTATATTATATTATTTTTATTTTCATTTGTAGCAATTATAGTTTTGCTACTTAAACATTAAAAAAAATCTGTCGTCTTTGACTGTAAGGCTAAGGGTGTGTGTTGAAGAAATGTCACTCTTTTTTCCTTTTGGCGATGTTGAGGTCGGATATATTTGAGATGGCTGACGCTATCTGCTATCCCCAAATGATAATTAAATAGGTTTTCGTCTCCACCGGGAAACTATATATTCGTGATATAAAATATATCAATAAAATATGTCATGAATGGCACAACTAAACGGCAGCTCGGTCACTTTTCATACATTAAAAGTTTGACCCGAGGCTGACAGGGCTCAGTACTATCTCCATTCTAATGGAATATACTTCTTTTCCTTGCCACTGCCGGTACTGTGTACTTTAATAGGATACGCGGACGATACACTTTTAACAGTGCAGGGTAACTCGCGATCTGTAATTGAAGTTAAGTCAACCAACTGTCTCAGTTTAATATTGACCTGGGGGAAATGAAACCGATTAGAGTTCACACCGCAGAAAACTTTCTAAATATTATTAAAAGGTTGCTTACAATCAATCCCACGTATTAAATTTAACAACATATCAGTTAAACTTAAAGAAAGCCTCACATACTTAGGCCTAATATTAGGAAAAAAAAAACATCTTTTTAGAACATATTATACAACCAGGAGAATGGGCTAAATGTAATTTTTATGTTTTCACTAATATCTCAACCTTGACCTGGGGTCTCTCTATTATGACCTTAAACTTAGAAATTCAACGTAGCGCAGCCAAAAAATCACTCAAAGAATCTCTCCAACCCTGATGTCATAGGACCAAAAGATAGATACCAGATAAACAGGCTGCTTAGCCCCATAGAAATGACTACTCGAAACCTAGTTAACGAATGGCAGACGCGATGGAACACTTCAACTAAAGGACGACATATACATCATTTTTTTCCGTGCGTGTGCTATTGCTTACCGAAACACGGGCTAGAAATCGATCATTGCGTCGCACATTTCCTTACCGGCCGCGGCAACTTTAAGAGCAAACTTTTTGGCTTTGAACTAGTGGCTTCACTTCTCTGTGATTGCTCCACAAAGGTTAACGAATACGAACAAACATCACATCACATCGCTTAGGAGTGTAGTCTTTGGCATTGTGAGCGAACCATGATGTTACACAGTATCCATAGTGTTAACGGCGTAATTTACTACGTCGATCTGGATAGTGTGGGGAACTTCCGTGCTTTCAAACGTTTTTGCCACAACTATTACTGGAAAAATACAATTTTGACTCAGTCATAACAACATCTCAAATGATAATAAATAATAATTAAATACCAATTAGTCAATCACTTTGTACTAGGACTTATTATCTCCGTGGTGCATAGCAGTAGGGCCTCACCTGGCTGCCCTTTCTTTTCTTGGCTTGTACAAGTCATTGCGATCTTGTACTGTCTCCCGCTTTAACTGGAGGTGGATGATTAGATTAGTTGCGGATTGTAAGATAGTTTCAGCTATTCCCTCAACCCTGGCGACATAGGAGTTGCAGCGGTGGGAAAGAGTGGCGGGCCAAGCCCGAATTAAAAACTATCAAATATTTCACGAACAATTGTTAATTATATAAAGGGAGCTGTACTCCTTTTTCTTTTTGAGCTGGATGTAACATGACGATATACTGTCACCATAATCTTCCAATATGGGATTTGAGGGTTGAAGAACCATCCGACTAGTGATTGCATTTATGACCAGATAAAGAAGGCATCATCCGGGTTGCAGCAGGGCGTCTCGGACAACTACCCAGATAAGACTTAGTTCCCTCACTTTTTACTAATCATTGTCAAAACCGGATTTATTCATTTGTTTGTTCGTTGTATTATTTTAATTAAAATTATCATACCTTATTATGAAAGATCATGAAATGATGATCAGATTTTCTAGTATAAGGTGACTGACGGGCAGTTTGAGCTTTAAGATGATTTAATGACGTTATCGGAATAGTTTTATATTTGCGTAAGTATCATATGAGCGAGAGGTACCTCCCGGATCATCCATTACTAATACGGCACAGCAGGTACCTATAGCCTTTAGGTGTAGGCTTACCATCAAGAGATGTGATTGCTCGTCTGCCTCCTATATAATTAAAAATAATCACAAATCTACGCCATCATTGTACTACAGATAATAGAAGTGTATTCGAATACGAGCGCCACATGAACGAACAGTTCTGGTTCTCGAAACCTCTTTGCACAACTAATGGACGCTCGAGCGAACGAGACAAAGAAAAATAAAATCCGTCCGCCCGTCGCTTCGACAAATTTTCTTTTGAGAGCATCGTATGTATTTAGCATTTTTAATTAGTAGTTGGATTTGTTCGTTTAGTTTTATTTGTTTATCGAACAGGAAAGAAAAATTCTAGACTATAATAAACGAACCGACGAATTTAAAATGATCGAGATAATCTTGATGTTTTGCATTTGCAGCATTGCAGCGGAATTAGGTCGGCACGAGCGGGGAGGTACCTCTCGCTCACATAATATCGTCGTAAAGTGACCTGTTCGGTGTCGCGTGTCGTGTGGTTTGTGAGTAGCCAGTTCGAAAGGAAGGCAACGCATCGGCATTGTAATTATGTGGATGTTCATGGGTGTCGGCAGTCATAAAGAGGCTCGAATTGTTCGTTTCCTATTCTATAAAAAAAAATGTCACACAGTCCGACGGTGATATATTAGATTATATTACTATTACCATAATTAGAATGTCTTTATTAAGACGTCAAACAGTCTTAAAACCCTGTAAAAATGTACTTTTAAGTCAATTTAATAAAAAAATATTGCCACTTTTGTACATATTTTCTATGGTATTACACAAAATCTGAAACCTATAGAGTACTTGCAGTATGATCCTAGATCAACTTATTAAATTTCAGCTTGAACCGGACGGACGGACGGACTTTTATAAAGTCACAATGCTCTCGAGGGTTCCCTACCTCGGTTTATGCCTCACTCGCGCTTAGTCGAGTTTTTAATAGTATAAAGGGGAATATGAACAGGGTGCAAGCAGTTGTTATGTAAACGTGTTACCCTCCTCCCCACTAGTCATGCAGAGCTAATACTACGGAGCTAGATCGGCCGTCTTAGTGTTAATTGAAAACAGTCCGAGAAAAGCGATAGACCGATAAAGCGGGTATCGACGACGACGGCGATGGTGGGGAGGGTGATAATGATGATGATAATTAATTGGTTGTACCTTTACAAGTGTATAATTAATTGGATGTACCTTTACATTTTAAATTTAAAATTTTAATATTGTTCAAAGTGAATATCTCTCATAAAGGCAACAGTTAGCATCATATTAAAAAAGTTGAGCGTTTAGTATTGTTTAAATATGCACGTTATGCTTTAAATGGCTTACGGTTATTGTGTTGACGTCAAAGTGAATTCGTGAGCTGTTTCAACTGTTCGAATTCATTTCGCAAATGATTGTCTGTTTGGGGACAAAACGATTGTTTAGTGAATTCTGAGTGGAATTATATTGTGTTAATGATAGCATTATTTAGTTTTGATATGAGTATTTCAGAAAAATAATTAGGTACGTCAGAAGCGCAAGTACTAATTTATATTTTGATATGGGTTTAAACTTACCTATACTGTAGCGTAAGGCAAGTGATCCGTAGACGGCGGTTGGGAGCGCGATTAAGTCGCTACGCCCAACTTATGCCACCTCTCATATTGGGAGCAGGCCTGAGCCTGGTTCCAATTTGAGAGGTGGCACTGAGAGACAATTTAAGAGGTGAGTAGATGTCAATGCAATGCAATGGATTGCACGACTTCGGCGAGACCTCTACCCTCCCACAGGATCCCACTCGAGACCAGTGGCAGTGCGTATTGAAGTTCCCCTAAAGAAGGGATCAGGACATAAGTAATTGGATTTAAAAAGATGAATTACTAGTAAAAAAATAATATAAACTGTAATCATATTACTGTTGTCATACAGTAATGCGAATGTATATGGACGTGGGTAGTCGTTAAAGTGTTCCAATTGCTCGTTTTCCCCTATACTATAAAAAACGTGATAATTAGATTGGTAATACTTTTTAAAGCATAAGGGGGGCAAAAGAGTAAAATACGAGGATTATTTATTGAATTATTGTTAAAACGAGGATATGCGCATGATTGTAACGCAGATGCGTTACCCTACTACCATCCCTCCCATGGGACATGGGTCACCGGCTACTCTCAAACCGCACGAAACGCGACAGCGACGATGTCACATAACGCCGGTATCAAGTGAGCGAGAGGTACTTCTCCGGTCGTGCCGGCCCAATTCCGTTGCATGTCCTTATGTAAAGACCTTAAAGACTAAGAGTCTAAGGGACTAAGAGTTGACCTATAAAGACTGAAGCTGATGATAGTAGAGAGATTGTCCCTACATTACAATAATACTGCTAATACTAAACCGCGATAAAATCCGTAAGAGTAGTTTTATTGTAATAAGTAACATTCGTGTAAACCTTCACATCGAATGTCTCTACATGTTAAAAATATCGTATTTTATTAGAAAAATCTATTTCATATCGGAGAGCGACGCGAAACAGAGAAAAACTTTCACATCGCCGGAGATGTTATCTCTGTTTTAAATATTCAAATAAATTACAATATTTCGATTCGCATCACGCGCTCCTTTTACCTTCTGTTTCCCTCATATCTTTTATTGAAAACACTTTTATGATTCACATATAAAAGGAATTTAGTTCAACGAACGACTGCTATACAAACATTACGTACTTGTACAAACCATAGGTTTCGAGCGATTCCAAGATATATAGTGAGCGTCTATTAGCTCATGCTGAAACTAACTTCGTACAATTAAAAGAAAGCAAATTTTCACATACAATGTTGTAAATAGCTCATACCTCTATTTATTGTAACAGATCGTGTTATATTAACATAAAGATAATGTAGGCAAATGTTACAAATATGCGCTTAGGTTACAGATTTAGAAAAATACCAAGATATACGGTGAGCGTCTCAAAAGCGCACATGTAAAAAATGTACAACTGTCAAATTGTGCACTTTGTAAAAAAAACTTAAACACATGCGCGTAAGGTCGACATTTCAAAGAAATATTTTTAAGTTTTGCACATCTATGAAATTGAATCCGCATTGTAAAAGCTACTTAAAATCATACACGTTTGTTTAACGTTGCAGAAAAATATGTTTATGTTCAATCACGGGCGCTTTACAATGACAGTTAAATATGAAATCGTATATCTTGTATCTTTGGCAATCAATGACTTAGGATATAAAAACTGTAAGTCAACTTTGACAAGTTGCTGGAGTATACTTCTTAAGAATGACACAAACATGATTCTGAAGTGGAAGAGAAATGCGACCGTGGGCTTTTCTATAAAGCAAACACCAAACATCTACAATAGCAGGAAAAGGAAGAGAAAAAGAATCTCAATTCAAAAGGAATCATCATTTTCTATGGCTTTGCTTAGAATCCTATATTCCAATTACTTTGCTTAGAATCCTATATTCCAATTACTTTGCTTAGAATCCTATATTCCAATTACTTTGCTTAGAATCCTATATTCCAATTACTATGCTTTTTTAAATTACAGTCCATAGTAGCTTTTATTTAGGTATCATTAAAAATATGATTATGTGACTATAAAATTGATATATACTATAAAACGGTCGTTATTCAACTATTAATGTGTGGTGAAAAAGTAGCTAGAGATATATCTATCCAATCAGCCGGGTCAGCTCGATTTAGGAACGCATTTTCTCTCACTATTAAATCGTATTTTTAGGTAGAGGCATTCAGCTAATTAAAACTGATCTAAGTATGATTAATTTAGTCTTAGTATTTAGTTAGTATTAAGTATTTCAATGGGAACTATGGTCTTACAGAGCAGCACGGATGTAAAAATACGGCAAAGTATTTTCTGGGCCTTAAAATATTCCAATCAAAATAAAGATTACCCGTTCATGAGCTACGGTGCCACAGACGCATATATATGCACGACAATCATATCCCTAATGAGGGTGACAATTGATACCAATAATAATGGCGTAACAGTAAGAGATTGCCTAACAAAGAGCGGGATGGGGGTTGCGCGTGACGTCACGCGGCGTTCTGACGTCAGCGCGTACATGTGGGTCAATAGAACGCCAGCCCGGGCCCGGGGTAGCGCCCCGCAGCTAGAAATAGGTCTCAAACTAAAAATATATTTCCCGTATATCCTTGTTCAACACGTTACAGAGAAATGCTTGGCTTTTTATCTATTCCTAGTATACGTAGACATGACCTAGTTAGCTATGACGAGTGCCTGTCATTGCTCCGCAAATTTCACTTGTGAGTCAGAGGTACGTACCTCCCTGATCATGCCGGCAAAATTTGGCTGTAATGCAGAACCCCTTACTACATTTTATATTATATAGGTCTAACAATTCAGAACAGATGAAAATCCACCACCCGTTCCTCGTAAATGGTGTAACTGACACAATTTATAGGAGACTGATAATTAATCTTGGTAATACAGATTGAACCTCCACATTTTTTATGCCTTCCTGGCACTCGCAGTTATCGCGGCCTTAATAAACGAACAAAGGACTCTAAGGGAAATGTAAAATTATCTCAATATCCCCGGGTAAAGTTTCTGAAAGGCTTGATCGGCAGACAAAAGAAATTTGATATTTCGAGGTAAATTAAAAAAGGCATTACTTTCAAGGAGCGTCAGTTTTTGTAATAATAGAACGCGATTTTTTCCGTTATTAAATCTATTTGGAGCTCGATACGATCTTGGTGGAAGTCGATTTGGCTTAGGTGCTGCAAAATTTTGCCTGCGACTATGCGTGGAATGTAAATAAAATGTAAAGAACGTAAATTGACATATTTCAGAGTCTAAATGTCATAAGAATGTTTGCCCCGCCATATTGAACGTTCTGCAGACAAAAAAAAATGGAACCCTTTTAGTTTCGGCATATCCGTCTGTCCGTCCTATATCACGATGTGTTACTGGGAGATTATGGGTACTGTATGGGTGTGGTATGATTTTGAAAAATAATGTGACTGTGGGGTGAAAAGAAAGTTGTAATAGTATGGAAGTTTGTAAGATACGAGATGTTTAATATTTGAACAACCAAAAAACCATAAAAGACACATATTTTAAGGTGAGTTTTATAAGGATGGTGATTAATGGATGGTGAATGATGGTAAGTGATTCGCGACCGTGATACATGGCGCTCTATGCAGCTGTGGAAGTCCTGTTGATGATGATGGTGAAAGGTCAAGTTTAGATATTCAGACACGATACAAATGAAAATACAGTATGAAAATAAGTTTATCTTGTCTCAGTTTTGCTTCGCTGATTGAATCTTGTTTCTACAGAAGTAAAACTTCAAGTTACACTTGAATATGCGCAGTAAGTGCTCATAATTTAGTTATGTCGATCCGTCTGTCACAGAGCAATAAAGATATTCCCGGGGATTTAGCGCTAATATATGCTGAAATATCTGGGCGCCGCGTTCAGTTTTATGGAAATCATAACGCATATATTGAACACGGTCGAGGATTTTGCTTCTGTTTCGAGCGAAGAAAATTTTGTTGCATAATGATGTATAAAAAGTCTGGTCATATAAGATTTACAAGTTATTTTTTGTGCAGGAAGTAAACCAGTCTTGACAGTGAAGTATGACGTCCACAAACATCTGTATCGTAAATTATAACTGTAAAAGTAACGAAATACAACGAAGCAGTAGACTTATTGTTTTTTATTGATTACCGACACACATAGTCGCATTATTGTGCAGATGTGTTGCCCTCCTTTCCTCCTTCCATTCATTGGCCAAATCAAATTACATGGCTGTCACTTTACGGCGGTGGCTAGAGGTACCTCATCTACTGCTTTCAAAGGAAGTTCAGTTCACAATTATTATTAAGTTTCCTTTTCAATAAGAGGAAGGAGTTGGAGATTGATATTTTACCGCCGCAATGTGACAGCTGTGTTGATGCGGCTTGTACGTTACCGATAATCCACGTAGCAATTATGATGATATGTATGGACGTCAGTAGGCATATTCCCGTTTGTGTAATAAGCAAATGAAGTCTACTCGTTTCCCCTCTTATATGTTCAACAAATACTAGCATATTGATGTCTTAAGTTTACACGAATGTTACTCACTACAATAATAATACTGTTGCGGATTCTATCGCGGTTTACTTAATCCAACTAGCCCGACACTTCAGATGTGAGAATGTGGTGTGTCCACACATGACCATGGTTGCTGTAAAGGTTCTGAAACGTCTGGCTAGTGAAATAATTAAATAAACCACGATAAAATCCGTAAAATTGTTTTATCGTAAATACTGGCCTCCTGATTAAGCCCGGTCCCATATTTTCAAATGTTCACCAGAAGGCAGTGAACAGACACAAAATATTGTGATATTTTCTCGCTCTTTACCTTATCGTGTGCTGGAAAAAAGTTATTATGAAAAAGTCAAAGGGAAACCGGAAACCACGGATACTTTAGGTACAAAACTCGCCAACTTCTGGGTGTTATGTAGAAGTTTTAGGACATTAGAACGGTATTTGTCTGGCTGAGTTTCGAATAAAGGATATATTTAAAGATACTATCCGTGTACGAAGTGATACTAGTCCTACTAGTAATATAATACATAAGTTCGTGTATGTGTTTTCAAGAGGTAGTGCCACGCATAGTGCGTGACACTAAATCCTCCTGTGCTACGGAAGTAGGCCGGCACGACCGGAGAGGTACCTCTCGCACATATAATACCGCCGTAAAATGACATCTTCAGTGTCGCGTTTCATGCGGTTTGTGAGTAGCCGGTGGCCGATTGAGGGGGAGGGTAAGCAGGGTAACGCATCGGCATAGTAACTATGTGGATGATCGTGGGCGTCGGTAGTCGTAAAAACGCTCCGATTGCTCGTTGGCCCCCTATTTTATAAAAGAAAATGTTGCAATACAGCGGAATTGGGTCACTGCGACCAGGGGGTACTTCTCGCTCACATGATACCATGTGAAGAAAAAAGAAGTACCCCTTGGTCGAGGAAGGAAGTCTGTGTTTCTGTGTCGCGTTTCGTGCAGCCTGCGAGTAGCTGATGGCCAATTAGAGGGGAGGAGGGCAACGTATTCGCATAGTAGTTGTGTGGATGTTCATGGGCGTTGGTAGTGCAAAGTAAAAAGGTTTCGACTTCTCGTTAGCCTTCTACACTATTAAAAGAAGTTTCTTATTCTATCACGCAGAAACGACTGAACTGATTAAATGAAATGAAAAATGTTATGCTATACCAGATTTTTATGTTATCTCGCATAATATGTAAATAATGTATCCCGATAAAAGGAATGTTTAAGTTTTATTATGAGCATGTGTAGTCGAGGGGCATAGCTAGTAAGTAAACGATTTAACCGTAGTATTTATTTATTCTCCTTGGTGAAACCACGTAATAGTACACGACGTCGTTACTTACAAATCAACAGACACAGATGTATGTGGGCGTCATTATTCCCTCGTTATCCAATGTTTGTACAACCCTAAATACATATTATGAAACGAATTCTCATGAAGCCGTCTGTCTGTATGTGATCGATTTTCTCAAAATATACAGCAGGGATTTTCAAGTGGTTTTCACACGTGTATAGTACGATTCACGAGGAAGGTTTTAGTGTATACTTTAATTATAACTTTGATTATACACTATCGGGGTGGATTGTTAGAATTATAACGAATTAATATGTAATTAGTGGTTATGCTGGCTCAATCTAAATCCTTCCTAATCCACCTTGAATGGCAGACACGGCCCTAATCCATGTTAGCGCCGGGCTCAGAGAGAACGTTGAATATTAAGTAGGGGGCTACCCCTAAATAAGATTTTTTAATAATTAATTGTACAGTCTAATAATGAATTACAATTATGCGTCTGATTAAATAATGATTCTGAACACAAAACCCGTCAATTTCAACAAAAAATACATTTATTTACGGTATTTGTGGAAAGTAAATAAAGCAAATTAACATTAACACGCTCGGGGATGGTGGGTACCGTCTCTGTGGGGCTATTACAAACATAGTTATGTAAGACTTGGAACGCCTGAAACGGTGCCGATACAGAACGATGATCCCTGGCGACCCCAGCAGTCTATGACCACCTTTCCAATGGATGGTCACACCGAGATTGGCAGAAAGCCTAAGGGGGGCGCACACGGAAAACGTCACGACACGCTCTTCAGCTCTTTTCTGCAAGAGCCTTGGGCAGCAGCGCCCAGCGCCCTAAGACCAGTCATGGAGGCCGGATATCGTTGAGCGAGCTCCGGTGAAACTAGAAATAATATATAATAACTACCAGCGCCTCGATGTATTATTCAGCCTTATTATATTTGTATATAATATAATATATAATATACATTACTGGGTTTAATAGCGAAAGGTGCCTCTCAAGTCATGCGATCCTAATTCAGTTGCTGCATGGCACTACCTCTTACGTTAATCATGAACTACAAATTATTATGCTGCAAACTTTGCTGGTTTTATATTTTTTTTATATGCCTAGCTTCAAAAGGCTATAAAAAACGAATGGTTTCCAAGTTATCGGTTCCAAGAAAAGTTTTACTTGGGTAAAATGACGGGTTACAGCTGGTCATCCAATATACATAATATATATGGATTGGTGATATCACCTAGGGCGTTGCTATAATATCTCACAATTCTATATTACCTTCCCATCGGTAAATCTATATAAACCCACCCACTATATTTAAATGATAACAAATTACATACATATGTCGTAGCCGTATTTTAAAAATCACCTTATTACATTACTGCTAACAATTTGAAAAAAATAGCCGTTTTGTTTTTTGGCGATCTAATGTTTAGCCGGATTGTCATTGCGCGACGTTCTTCAATATGAAAACTAACGTATAGTCTCATTCAGTATATTAATTTTAGCAATTGATGGTGACCGATTAGAACAAGTTTTTTGAGTACAAAGAAAAAAATAGCTTAACCACGAAGGGTTGAAAATATAAGAAAATAACCGGCGTACCTAACCGGGCATAGATTTTTTATTTCTCTCTACTTGACGCTATTGCTGTCTTCTTTTCAACCAACGCCGCCAGTGTGTTAAAATTGCGAACTAAAATCTGTCAAAGAGGCGGATAATGACCAATTTTATTTCAACACAGCTAGATTTATAATTTTCACTTAGCCGTATTCAATGTCACTAATCATTAACCGGTCACAAAATAAAATAGCCCTGGTTTTTGAAAATGGCTGGCCGTATAAGAAAATAGGCCACGGAACACCAGAAAAAAATAATGTAGATACATAAGTGCTAATGGGAGAGAATAATAATAGAAACTCCGTCATAACTCGTACAAAGACAGCTATGATAAAGAAACATGGGTTTTCCTCAACGTAATGTTATGATCTATAAATGTGGAACAAAGTTCAATGCACCTGTTACTTGAAATACTACAATTAATCATATGAAATGATGCCAAGGGATGGATAAAATTATAACAATACGTTTTACTATGGCTGATCAGATAATATTACAATATTGAGAGAACGATTCACACTTGTATCCGAGACAAGGTTGGAGCTTCATACCTATTGAACACCCAAAATCCCAAACCCCAAGAGTACTTGGACATAGGTCCCGAGGTCCAATGTTAAGTACAAATGTATCCTCAAAGCGTTGGCCGACGATCGTGGCATTTATTAATATATATATATATCTCTAATGATTGGATCTATTTTTTTATGGCAACAAACGAGCAAACCTAAAAGCTATTTAGTGACTGCTGATGCCCACTAACATCAGTATTTATATTTAGATGCGTTACCCATGCCCCCAATAGAACTTTTTTTTCCGGAGGGAACTGGTTGGTGGCGCTTGTCCAGCCTCAACAGTTCGACTGACTACGAAGTCTTTTGTGTCTTCAGGTTTAGAGAGACGATAGGGGGACAGACCCCCTCTTTTCCCGTAGATGGGAAGAGATGTACCGGGTTGATTCGTGGGCGTACCCCATAGTAACTATTTTTGGGACCGAAAAGAGGGAAGCGGTTCCCTCCCCACTACAACGACAGCGCGCGCACGATGTCGTTTAAATTGCGGTGTCGTGGATAAGGATAATTGTGCTCGTTTAATGTTTGGCTTATCTGAGGAAGTCGGCCTCCTCACTCCCCCCCCCTCTGACGGGAGGGGTTGATTTGCACTACAAATAAGCAAAAACGTTTGTTCTTTAATCATTCCCAATAGAACAACAACTTGTAACCACATGAAACGCACATCCAACCTTAGAAGGCGGTATCATGCGAGCAAGGGGTATCTGCCAGATCGTGCCGGCCCAGTTGCGCAACAATACAGGATGGCACTACTGTTGGAGTAGAGCCATGCGGCATTGTAGCGAAACTGAAATATCTAAGGAAGTCTGTGGCGAGATCACGGCAATAGCAAATCGCAAGTTTAATGCGTGAAATATTTGCACATTTCCTCACGTCTCTTTGTGAATATTATGATTATAATAATGTCGTTCTAGCCGAATACCAGCTACAGCGGCCATATCTATTGAGCAGAGCCATTTGTGTGGGACATATTATAGTGCACAAGTATTTGCGCAGACACAAGTGCACTCTCTACTCCTTCATTCTCCTATTCCGATGGGACGGATATCCGACACGACCGGAGAGAAATAAGGCGCAGTACCGACGGCTAAACGTGCTAGACGGCTAAATGCACAGGGTACAACACTCGCAATTTCCTAACTCAAGATATTTCATAGAGTTTGAAAAATCCTAGTAATACTTTTTGTATGGACCGACCCGGGAATCGAGCCCGGGACCTCACGTCTGTGGCTGAACTCACTTACCACGACGCAAAGGGTCATTTATAGTGAAACAGCAACAATCGCCTACTAATTGTCTACTCATCAAACTGTAACTGGCTGGTAACGAGGTACCCTTAAGTTGTTAGTTGTTAGCTAATACAGATTGTCCCACTTATCCGGGCCGGGTCATTTGTCTTCGGCCCCTGTCGTACTCAGTACTCCACGGTATAACGGCTGCAGGAAATTAATGTAACTTGATATTATCTCCTAGGAAAAGGTTTTAAAAGGTTGTCTATTCAATCTTCAGAGCGATCTACAAGGGTGTACATTAAAGTGTTTCAGGGTTATATGTGTTGTTTTACTATTTGATTATTTATGTAGGTAATATACGCTACTAGCGACTAAAGTGGCTCCCAAACACAATATTATCTATAAGATACTGTGAAAATTTAGGTTATTAAACAGCGACTATACAAAAAAAGCCACTACTTTGAAATTTGACTTTCAGAAAAGTAATCATTGAAAACATATAAAATTCACGCGAGATACAAGTACACAGACAAAGGGCGGATTTACCGACAGACGAAAACTCAAGCGATAACTAGCAATTTGACTTCTAGTGTCTCGATTTAATATTCATTTTATATTTGTTAGTGAAACTTTGTATTATATTTGTTTTAAATATCTCACAATTACATTTTTACACATATGTTAAATATCTCCTATACTTTTGTAATCAATTTGGGAGAGGTCATGTTATTTCTATACAATAAGTCTTCGTATAAAGTCTGAACCTCCACGGTTTCACCACCGTGAAAGGTATAAAGGGAAAAATAGAATAATTTATTTTCTTATATTATTACAGTTTGCACTAGTACCGTTTTCATGCTATATGCAAAACGCATACGCAAACGTGAAATCGAGAATTTTGCCAACTGCAGACGCCCATAGAGTTCTGCCGTTACTATTGTCGTGTAGATTCGTTGCCCTCGCTTCCATCTCAAACTAATCCGTATAATATTTTTTCTTGGAGGAATAAGCAATATATAAAAACTATCGTTCGCATTAAAAACATTGATAGTAATATAAAAATTAGTATTTGTCCTTCCATAAAATAGCAAACGAAATACAAAAGAATACGCCAAAGTAAAAATAATAGTCAAAAGCCACCAATATTTATCAACGGGGCAAAATAAATAAAGAAGAAACTTCACAGCGCAGACAATTCCTTTCACACCGAAAACCTTTTAGTTTTAGGCGGAATTAACAATCAATCCCTTAAAAGTGACAGCCCCCTCAAAATCTCTTTCCAGTTCATAATCCCTTACACATTTTCAATGGTTTCAAAAGAGAACAGTACCAATGCAATAATTTAATTAAATAAATAATGCAATAATATAACTGTTAACTATTGCAAAAAGGTTTTCTTGTTTTATCTAAATATCTTACAGAGTATCTGTGAGGGCGCCAGGTGAATGGGTGCAGCGATCCCACTCTCGTTGGGTGTAAGTGCCGATTAGGACAAGTTAGTTTACAGACCTTGCCTTCCGGAGGCCTACTATGGTGGGCTGAACGCACGCGGTATCCCTCGCTGAGCTGATGACGGCTATTTAACACTAAGTTGTACCTCACATACTCACATACTATGTTACTGAAAATTTTGAGTGTAGATACTTCAGAAATGAGAATGTTAAAATAAGATGATTTGAGATTAGTAAATGTGCGCGTGGCCAGCCGATACTTTCGGTTTTGTTTCTGTGCAGTATCCAGATCTATGACTCCCATCGTATGGCTCCGCTCAAAATATTTAATAAGTTAGTGTCAGTGTGTGTGAGGTACAATTTCTTGTTAAGTGGTCGAGATCAGCTCAACGTGGCATACCGCGTGCGTTCAGCCCACCTACTACACCTCCGGAAAATAAGGTCAGTAAAATCAACTTATCCTAATCAGCCCTTACACCCTTGGAGACTGGGATAGCCACACCCATTCACCTGGCATCCTCAGTATCTTTTATGTAACATTGGCACTGGTGTCTTAAACTAGTGAGTACATTTTTCTTAGTTTCACCAAAGAACAGTCGTTCTACTCAGATAGTGTTAACAGGAAGCATCAAGGCCTTCGACGACTAAGAACGCTCCGTTAACATCCATTAATGTCATGAAAAACTTGAGAAAATACAGAAATAAATCCGTCCATTGACATGTACATATATATATATATATATATATATATATATAGAGTGGAACGTCGATAAATACTCGAACAGACTGACAGGCAAAATATTTAGCATTTTATTTTAATTTGGTTTGACCTAGTACAATTCTTGATACTTATAGAGAAATTTTATCTAAAGCCTTATTATAATATAAGGTAGCAAGCGAGCAGTCACACTCTAACGGTGACTGTTGTTGCTTTCAGAGATCAGCAGATTTCTTACATAGACTCCAGGTAGACTCCAGGTGCATGTGGCTGATTGAAGGGAACGGGGGCTGCCCCTTTGCCTTCAATTGACCACCTGTACACAAACCACACGAAACACGACGACGCAGCTCTCCCTTAGCTGTGTTATTATATAATTAAGCACCGGCAGTTATATACCATCTATGCGTACTATGCATCTTATAAAAAAGTAGAAAAAGTGTGTCTATACGATAAATATTTTTCAAAAATAATTATGATAGGATGATAAAGAAACAGCAGTAGAGAAAAGCAATTACGGGAAAATATTGACTGTTTGTATTTTATTTTAATATTTCCCCCCCCGGTACTAATGGAGGACTTGAATGAAACTTATTTGTTGTATGGTCAATAAGCCTGTGCAACATATAGGGTGAAATTTGTTTTGAAAATTAGAGCATCTGTTGTTGAACCTTCAGGAAAGAACATAAGAACATTCTTTTCTTTTTCAAAAATAAAAAGCACGCGAACGAAGTCGCGGGCACGAGCTCTATAATAAAATTTAGTACGTTGGTTATAAATATAGTTACAGCAATATTACAGTGGCAGGTTTATGGCTGGATGTAATCAGTATTCAGCTCGAAGACGCTCCGTGTGAGCTGATGCTGGCCTTAGCCGCCGGCTCTCTCGTGAAGATCATTGGATTATTGTACACGTAATTTATTTTTCCCAGCAATCCCATTCCACAATCCCAGTATTGTGGAAATATTTTTCGCACGTTAATATAAAAATTATCATATTTGCTGCTCGTGAGTCCAATACAAGTTACAGACAATATTTAGTAATTTTATCGCCTACGTGTTATTCTGGTACAAGAGCTGTAATATTGCTAAGCTCCATCAGAACCGTCAGTAGTTATCGTTTAGTTATTTTGTCGTGATTTAGTAAGAAAAGAACAGACTTAGAATATTAGCAGATAATTAATAGTCTTATCAATTTAATCCTTCGTGTGTCTCCTGTTTTGTTTTCGACTTACATTACAAAGTGAAAAAGTATATTAGGCCTCTTTGTAACTGAAAAACACTATTTATAAAATTATCTATTTTGTGGACTGATAAATGTAATTTGGCACAACGGTTGTATTTGAAAACTAATAAAAGGTACGCCAGATATAAAGAAAGAACTTTAAATGCTTAACTTAAATTCATTTCATTTAATATACTTCATGGGAAATGGAGAACATGGAGATAAGAGAAACAGGACAGAAGCTAGTGAAAATAAGGGAAAAAGTATACATGTTTCATTGAAAACCTCATTATATGTTTTATTTACTTAACGGTTAACGAGTTTCAAATGTCACAATGCCTTCTAATTCACAGTAGGAGAGTTTTCAATAATACGATAGCGCCCACCTGACGCTGGTATTGCAAAACCTTTAGGGCTGTGTTGGTACACTTTCTTAATTCAATTAATCGAAATAAAATATAGCCCTTATTTTATGGCTCGAGGTTTATGTACATTACGATATAAGGGTAATACACCCGAAACCAAGGCCTAAGTTCTATCCTAGTACTAACAGACAGTTAACTAATTATCAAAAAAGTCGATACCAAGACCGCATAACCTGAAGAAATAGTGCATTCAACACTGCGTCGAATATTTATGAAGTGCAGATTTCTTTAGGGTCATTATGACAAGGATATATTTTATTTATGGCTTCGTATCATGTGCCTAGCTCCACTTGTCTTTGCTACGCAGCTACGCAGTGTACGCCAATTTGCAGTAGCTACGCGGCGTACTCCAATCTGCAGCAGCTACGCGGTGCTACACATTTTACAGGTCATCCTCACTTATCGCTGTTGTATGTCATTGCGTTCCCATGGCTCATGCTATTGGTGGATGGCAATGAACACCGCTGGAGTTTGGTGACTAGGAGGAGTTGTCTTGTATCTCCTATAACCCTTTTGGTTTTCCCAACCTGGGGGTATGAGAAAAAAAATCTCATTTGATAGAAGTGGTAATAGTGTAAACGTGGAGTCTTCACTTCTATTGGCCGACCCTATTTATTTTCTTAAAGTTCTTTTATCCACTAACAGACTACACTCGCTGAAAACTACCCTTTGTTTTCATAAAGTTATTTTACCTGCAAGTTATTGAAGTTGAAGATGATGTTATTTTATGACAAACCCCCTTCTTTCATAAACTTTCATCATCTCCCCCTTATTAGGCTTTCCTCATGGAAATCCCCATTTTTTTAATGAACATGCCTTACCCAAACCCAATATCCTGTCAACCCTGAGTCGAGTCCTTATTTAGTGAGGTGGGATATAGACAACGATACGGTTAAGTATCTGTAAGTAGACCCTAATCATTCCGTTCGTGTTGTTATTGCGTATTCATTACATGTCGCCACATGATAAATAATTCAATTTGTGACAGAACATTATCTGTCGGGACAGCCACTTGTCAATAATGGAATGGAGGAAAAATAGCTGCGACATAGGGATTTAATTTTTTTTTCATACTTCTAGTTAGATTATTTTACAAAACGGTCTAACAGTTACATAGCCTGTTCAATGCAAACAAAGAAACATTCGAATGCTTCCTCTTTATAATATTAGTATAGACGTATACGGTCTTTTAGTGTTTAAACTTTAGCTTTGTCAGCTTTATTCAGAAGTAGGTCAGCCGTCTACTCATAGAATAACATTCAAGTACTTGGATGAGAAAGCTTTGCTCGGCATCTTGGAGGCCGGGAGCACAAATAGGAGTGATTATATTTTCTTTCTCAAAAAAGGAGAAACTTACCAAAAAAGGGAAGAAGCAATCTGTCATGACATCTGGTCACCTGTGCACACTGTCGATGGAGGTAAAATTTCTTTAGTATACTAATGACTATAGTTATATTATACCTTACTGTAGTACTAGTATTCGAAGTAACAATATTCTAACGTATTTCAGCGTACAGCTCTATTAAGAGTAAGTTCTTTTTAGATGAACGTTTTATATACCACATTTACATGAAAACCACACATTTGCATAAAATATTAGGCATATTTGATAATACAAATTGATTGTAAACATATTTTTTGCTACAAAAATAAGTTCTTTACGATGCATTATTAGGTATTAAACGATTAGGTTACATACGATTAGGTGTAAAACGAGCGAGTAAACCTACCAAGTATAATGTTACCTAGCCGAATTTTTTTACTTATAATTGTAGCCTGCGAATACACTCTTCATTAAAAGGACGAAACAAATATAAATTTTGAATTACTAACATTATACATAAAGTATTGTAATTAATTATGTAAAACAACCTTAAAATAATTACATGTAACATTACCGCAAGGGTCTGGGACCCCTCTAATCCGCCCCCAACCTTGGCCCCTTTTCATATTGCATTTGATTTAAATGGGTGATGTGGCCTTGGTAATTTCAACATCATTTTAAGGGTGCCATGATAAATGCCATTAATTTCAATTGTTTTCCTGATTTTGATTTCTCTTGCGGGTGAAAGGAGACGAAGAAGAAGAGGAGAAGGAGGTAGTGCCATGCTGCATAGGACGAGATTGTGCCACGCGTACTGCATGACGCTACAACCTCCTACGCAAATGAATTGGGCCGGGGAACGAGGAAGTACCTCTCGCTCACTTGATACCGGCGTAAGGTGACAGCGTCGCTGTCGCGTTTCGTGTGGTTTATGAGTAGGTGGCCCATTGGGGGGATGACAGGAGAGCAACATACCTGCGTAACAATCGTGCGAATGTCCATTGGCGTCGGTGTCATTAAAAGGCTCAGATTTATCGTTTATCCTTTTATGCTGTATAAAGAAGTAGATATTATAATTACATAATAACTTCATGTTCAGATTACAGAGCGTTAGGAACACTCAAATACGTGTACCATCGGCGTGTGGGGAAATCAGCAATTTAAGTTCGGTACGCAGGTATAATTCCCTTCAGTATCGGCGGAGTTGTAACCGCAGATGTTATTTATTGCGCAGAGTAAAGGACACCGGTGCTATCGGAAACATATAGAGCATTGACGTATATCGCAGAGGAAATGTAACCAGAATATTCTAGAATATATTGAAGAACTTCCAACTTCCAAAAAATGTAATGCACATTGCACAGAAAGAAATAAATGAAATAAAAGAGGGACAGAGAGTGAACTAAATTTGCCGTCTCTTTCTACTTAGGCTGGCGCCTCTTCTCTATGTGTTTTATCTCGATGGTTTCAAATCGTCATTTCATATTCACACGGTACACATTACTATACAAGATTATCATTGTATTATCACTGTATTTTCTTTGTTATGCTGTTGTGATGATAAATTGCGTAGAAATTACTATCGGTCTCATGTGAACCAGAGGTACTTCTCCGGTCATGCCGGTCCAACTGAATCGCAATGCAACATGACGCTACCTGTAATGGTCAAGGACGTTCAAGATGGAATATAACTAGATTTTAAAAAAATCCCTTAAATGTTTCTTGTCTTGTCTTGGGGTTAGTCGAAACCGACAAATCACTATAATTATGTGCAAAGAGTTGAAGATTCATAGCTGACTATAATGATTAACGGAGTATTGAACGAGCAATGCTGAGTGTTCCTTTGTCCGATAGGATTCGTAAAGAAGTCACACTGTGCAGGACTGAAGTGTACAATGTAACGCGAAGAAACAAGCGCGCTGGAGTGGCGCTGCATTGGTCCCACGAGCAGAAGGACTTACGGCAGATGGGCCGGTAATCTTCTAGAGTAGACGCCATGTTTAGGATGAAGAGGTTGGTAGACACATTCACCAAGTGGGAAGACGTTTTCCTGGCAGTGGCCGCCCCCGGATGGATACGAGAGTTAGTGAATCAGTCTTGGCGTTCATTGAAAGATGCCCAAGTCCAGCAGTAGACTGTGAAAGTTGAAGCTGATGATGACCATACTCACAATGCTTGACTACTAACTTTATTTTCGAAAACCTAAACTATTACAAATAAGTAAAAGGCTACACGGACAAAGTACTCAGGAATCAATCAATTCATGTAAAAAGCCAAATTCAATCTACCATTCACTACTATAGGTACGCTGAAAGGGGTAGTTCCGGGATAAAATATTGTAATGTTTATACAATAAGGTTGATTGTCGTACGGTCCGAGATGTCAGATGAATCTAGGTTTCCCAGGGTCCTGTAGAAAGGGACAGGGATAGATCTCTCGTCTCGGGAACTGTACTGTTCTATATCACAAATTGATTCAGCACCCAACGCACTCTGACATTTCGAAAGTTTTTCATCGCAATATTCCAAACTGGTTTATATTTGCTCTGGGATTCCGAGCTTTGGAAGCTTCCTATTGACGTGAACTTTATGTCAGTGTCATTTATATCCTCATTATTATAAATACTATTTTTCTAAATAGTACGGTGTTCTTTTTTACGATATGTATAGCCTCTCTTTTTCACGAGGAAATCTTTATCTAAAAGACATTAATTTTTTGTTTTGATTTACTATGTATACTATCTGAAAAACCTACTTGTATTATCATATGCGTAATCTCTTATACGCTATCCCATTAGGTCCATCTATAATTCTCTCAAATTTCATGATATTTGACATAGCAGTCAATTAAACCGAAATATATGAGAGGTAACCGAAATATACTAATCTGATAGCCATACTTTTTATAACAATTCTACAATGATCAAAGTTTTAATATCATTAACATTCGCATCAATATCCTTACATATTAAATTCAAAGCAGGACATAGGCTCATTTCAATGAAAGTCAAGACACATTCATCCCGTACGGCAAACAAATGGAGATAGTCTTCCCCCCAAGTCAGTGGTCGACCAGTACTTCATCTTCCCGAACTTGCAGTTCAGAATGGAACCTAATTGGCCCATCTGCCAAATTATGTCCTCCTGCAAATGTGACCAGCCCATTACCAACGCATTGGTTGAAGACTTCGAACTCTGCCGTATGGATGACCTAACAACATAAGCTTACAAAATACCTAGATATATTACAAAACAAAGTCTTCAAAAGCAGTGTGACCACATGTGACCAATTTAATCTAAATCTACTAAACGAATTTTTATGTTCCACCAGTAGACAGAGCGATTACCGAAAAAGATTTCAGTATATAATTTAGTAACGTAGCCATCCGACCCCGATTCACGGGCAATGTCGGGCGAATTGCAAGTAGAAAGTAATAATAACATCGTAAGGTTGGGTGTTCAACAACTTTTTGAACGATCTTATGATATTTTATTGTGTCTCCACCGGATCGGAATTAAATTGGCTTTAACTCCGGGCGCAGATAGTACATTGTATATAATATATACAAAGGAATACTGAAGTATATAATATTCGCGTCGGCTATTAGGCGTGACGTCAGAGCTCCGACTACACCCAGATTGCCGGGACTCGCTATAAATTGAAACATTGATTGTGACCTTTGAATGCTGCAACAGAATTGCAGCCTTATGCAGCTTCCGCCATCGTTCAAAATGACCTACAGTTATCACATGTTTGCGTAACTAAACACTGTTGTGTCGTGTTTGTAATTATAACCAGATGTTAGTGTTTAGGTTTAATTAAATGGCGTTTACACTAATCAAAATCTCGATGCAATCTAATAGCTTTTGAGAAGGACCTAACAATTGAATGTATTATTAATAAAATTTCATTCGTGAGCTCGCCTGTCACTCTATAGAAGCTTGTTTAATTTTCACACAGCTAAATTAAATTTTAAAAATAACTCATTGAAATGGTAACGATAAGTTACCTGTCCGGTACTGGGATCCGGAAGCTCAATGATTGGATTTGTTTGCATACCACCGCTAATATAATTTTGATTTCACTACGATGGCGTAGAATTGGTAGCAAATTTTTTGTAATTATGCTATGGTGGCGTAACACTGCTAACAAAAGTAACTCTCCTACGGCGGCGTAGCCTTCCCGGTAAAATCGTAATAATAGTAATGTCGAATGCGCAGGCCACATTACAGTGCACCAGTGCGTGCACAAGCACAAGTGATCTCCGTGTTCCACATTCTCCTATTCCGATGGGACAGCAAACCGGCACGACCGGAGAGATAATCAGGCGTAGATTGACGTCTTTATGTGCCCTCTGAGGCACGGGGGTGTAAATACCGCTAACTTTCAGACTACGGACTGTTATTACAAAAATAACGACACACCATCTCACTAATGGGAGAATAATAATAATTAAATAATAATTCGGACTGTTATTAGGTATTTAAAAATGCCAATAACGCTTTGGACTGACCAATAAATCTTTTACGGCAGCGTAGCACTGCTTATAAAGCGTAGGCCTTCTACGGCGGCGTAGCACTGCTAATGAATATATTTTCGTATACTTGTTATACTCGTAATAGCGCAGTTCAAAGATGTCAGTATTAAGTCCATTTCATGTCATCATCGTCTCCAATATTTATATATTTTGACGTAGGTCTGATTTCATTAATTAAGCTGCTACCTTTCACAGATTATTTAAGACAAATAAAATAAATGAGAGTGTGCCGTCATTGATTGAAATAAATATGAGTGGCAAACAATATTTTCCTCTCATTGAGCCTTCTAAGGGAAAACTGTATTCGGAAATTGAAAATTCTATTATTACAGAAACTAAGCGAGCCATATCTGCGATCTGATATTGATGTTTCCGCTTACGTCCTGTCATAAGGTTACAAGGCTCAACTCATTATTTGCGAATTCGAAACGAAGTTGTGGGAAACTCGTTAGAACAAATAACAAAAAGTTGGGATATACAACAAAGTGGCAACAATTCCAATTAATTTTAACGAGGGGTCCCAACTCCACACGGTAACACACTCGAACCGGGATCGGAGACAAAGCGGCGTGTCAAAAACTCAAACAAAGACTTCCCTTGAGATGCTACACGTGCTTTACACACAAATGTATTATTATCTACATAAATATCTTCTGTGAAAGTAGGAGTTTATCTCCGCTTTATACTAATTCTACGACCCTTCCCTATAGTCCGAAGTAATGAAGACAAAGCCTTTTTTCTACTAGAAGCAACAACGTGTAAGGCTACTCCAAAGTACATGTAAAAAGCCTTTTTTACCTAATTTCCGTACTGAGGTCCAGAAGCTCAGTGATTAGATTTGCTTGCATGACACTGCCAATACAATTTTGATTTTACTACGATGGCGTAGAATTGATAGCAAAAGTATTGTAATTCTGCTACGGTGGCGTGGCACTGCTTATTAAAGCGTATCTCTTCTACGGTGGCGTAGCCTTTCTGGTACAATAATAATAATAATAAGAATAATAGTGTCTTCCGACCTGAATTTCAGCTACGGAGGCCATAGTGAATAGACAACTGCGCAGGACACATTATAGTCCACATAACGCGATCGGTGCTGCGATCGCGTAAGCCGCCTTTTATACTGCGCAAGCACAAGTGCACTCCGTGTTCCCTCGTTCTCCTATTTCGGTGGGACGGCAATCTAACACGACCGGAGAAATATCAGACGCAGTACCGACGGCTCGACGTGCTCTCCGATGCACGGGGTGTAAATACCGCCAACTTTCAGACTTCGGACTGTACACATCTGACAACAACAATTCCTCTGCCTAGTGAAATTTATGTTGAATGTCGACAAAAGTAAAAGAAATAAACAGTATTTGCATCACATATGCGATCGGTGACGAAATGCGTAACCTGACGATAACGGGAGGTACACGATTTTTGTTCATACAATATGCGGCGGGCGGTGCAGCTGCGACCGTTGACTAAAAGCGTGACGTGACGATGACGATAACTCCATGACTTGTGTTCACGTCAAAAGCTCAATGTTCAACGCACTTGTTTCGCTTCAAAATCATGGAAGCCATCGAATTGCTCGTTTCACGCTAAAGTAATTATTCTGAGATAACACTTTGCTGAGACATACTTACAATTTTGAAGGAATAAGTACCTGATTATATAAATTAATAATCTCTATTCATCATCATCATTATTAGCCCTTATCCGTCCATTGCTGGTCTCATTCAATGAACGCCAAGACAGCCGATCTCCTGCTACTCGCATCTATTTCGGACCAGCTACTGCACGGAGATCGTCTTCCCACCTGGTGAATGATCGCCCAAACGTGGCCCCTTAATTTAGGACTGGTCCGCAAGTTTGCAGTAGCTCAGCGAGCTATTGAACGTGCTACGTCGGGTGTGTCTTTGTCCGATAGAGTTCGTAATAATCTCTATAATTATTATTATTTTAGAACTACGTCATTTATGTAAACCATACGTGTTCGTTTTATTAGTCACATGTTCTAGGTTATTTTTACTACACTAAACACATTTGAATAGAAATCACGAATAGAACTAAGAACTAAAATGTTGTGAAATAATTCTAAAGCTCTTTTAAATTATGTCGAATATACTAGTACTGCTTAGTATTCCATTGACTCTGTTCGAGTCATTTGTAGAACCATCCCTAAATTAAATAAACTATATAGACGTTCAACATTGCAGACATTTGTGTTATATACTGGAATAAGAAATTCCTGGACATACTTAATGGATGTTGACTCGGCATCTTATGTTTTTGTTATGTACTTTAAGGGGATAAATGGACAGTTTGCGCGTTTAGGTAACTACCGACATCCAAAGATTATTTTCCGTGGCACCATGTGAGCAGGTGGCACCTACCTGATCGGACCTGATACAGATGCAATGCATCAAGGCACATAACTCACGATCGCTAGTGAAATAAAAAAAGAGTTTGTATAAGCCCTAACACTACGTTTTAAAACAAGCGATCTCTAATAAAGTAACGTTTGGGCTGGTCTTAAATGGAATCACATGGAGCCTGCGTAGAGTTCTATCTGTGTGTGCGTACATTACAGTGCGAGCGTGTGAGTGACCTACATTCTAGCTGAATCCCCAGTCACTACAATTATAGACTAGGTCATATGGAAATGCTATTTTTGTAACTTCACCGGAAATAGGTTCGTAGGGCGAAAGATCCATATGTCCGGAGCTTATCAGTCGACCAACGTGTGTCTACCAAATAGTCAAAATTAAAGCATTCAGGGAATATGAGGATGTCAAACAGTAATAGTTACTATAAATTCGTTTCGTGTCATTTTAGGAAGAATTTATCAAGAGGTACACCGCCATGCTGCATAGAAAGAGGTAGTGCCATGCATAGTGCACGACACTATATCCTCCTATGCATGGGAATTGGACCGGCACGACCAGGGAGGTACCTCTCGCTCACATAATACCGCCGTAAAGTGATATCTTCAGTGTCGCGCTTCGTGCGGTTTGTGAGTAGCCGGTGGCCCATTGGGTATTGGGGAAGGAGGGCAACGCATCGACATAGTAACTATGTACATGTTCATGGGCGTCGGTAATCGTAAAAAGGCTCCAATTTCTCGTTTGCTGTCCCTAAAAAAAGTTGTGAGAGTCCCATGACTTTTTGTTGTGAGGATATTTATGAGCGTAGTCAACAAGATTAAAATGTGACAATTGTTCCCTTATGCCATAAAACATCATTCTAAATTGTCGCGCACATACAAAGGATGCAGCACATGCTTAGAGAAGGTGTCTTAATTTACAAAAATGAGATGTCTTACCCAATGTCAACAGTCTGCAAACTTCTCTAGCACGCAAAAACGTGAACGTAATGAGTAAATAAAGTAAAAATAAATAAGTAATAAAAAATTCTAAAAACTTCTTAAAATTGTTTCAAACAACAACTAAAAGTTAATTATTTCTTATATTATAAATGTTCTATCTCAAAATCAAGTACATGTAGAGAGTTTTTAAATAGTTAGTCTTAAATTCAACACCATAGAAATATCCTATTCTTTAAATAATATCAAAAGGTCTTATCATCCCGTCTCCTAAAAAAGAGTGGCATATTCTTGGAATCAGGAATGTCGGCCAGCAGCGATGCGAGCCGTTAAGTTGGCTCGGTTAAATTTTATTGAAACCATCCCTTATCGCGACTGAGTCTTCCGCTTAATGCCAGGGGTCACGCGATCGATGCTGCGACCGCGTAAGTCGCCTTTTATACTTCTCTGATGTTTGTGTATAGACATACGCTTTTACAATTCCGCGATACTTTCACATGTACGGTACTATGTGTATTCAGACATTGTAGAATTAAAAATAAGTCGTATTGTTGATCCGTATAAGGTATAAGACTCAATGTCCTAAAAACTTCTTTTACAGAAAGTAACAACCAGCAGCTTAATGTAAGTTAACAAATTTTATAAAGTACTGAACTTCAAACTTTTTTCAAACGAAAAGTTCAGAACTGTGATGGATTTAATATTTGTGTAAGCTTCTATTAGAAGAGTAAAGATATTCACTGTAGTTAAAACAGTTTTTACAGTACGATCGCAAGTGTAATTTGATGTGTAAGATCCTTACTACTACGTTGATATTAGCAACATTTATATAGTGGATCTGGTATGTCATCTTCATCATTATCAGCCCTTATCGATCCACTGCTGGACAAACACCTCTTCAAACCACCTGCTCATCATATGAACTCAAAATATGAAGATATCAGTTTAGACCTGTATCATGTGTGCGAGAGGTACCTCACCGGTTGATCAGGCCTAATTCTATTACAATGCAGCATGACACTACCCTCTGCTCATAGGTGTAACTATTTGTTTGTTATCTATAAATAAACTAATTACAGATCGAAGTGAAATCGCCACTTATCAGCTGAAAAGCAAACAAAGCAACTGGCACTATTAAACTGAAATTGCGAAGCTACTACAAGCGAGCAAACAGTTCACAGGCGCGTCCTGGCACAATAGTATCCAACTGTTATAGTAGCTATTGTGTTTCCAATCCTCTCCCTTTGAGGGGCGAGTCATTTGTGTTTGTAGTAAGCGAATAGAGTCCGGGCCTTTATTAACGAACTGTCATTGGGTTGTATTGAAAACGATATATAAAAATGAACACGTTTGGACAATGGGATAGAAGTGTTATCTGTGGTTAAGTTAAAACTGTGATTGCTGTATGTACATAGGAGATAACGTATATACAAATTATAAACAAAGTTCCCAGAAGCTCTTTGTCTTTACGTGATTAATTTTCTCTATGTTACATTGAACGAATTTCCATGTGGTTTTCATCACGGATAGAGTGGCTCCCGTTTATGGTTATAGTGTATAGTTTGTTAAGGTAACAATCCAGTCCCTGTTATTCACAGCGAAGCCGGGACGGAGGCTAGTACATATCATAGATTAAATCACCAAAAGATGTCCCAAAATCTAATGGACGGATTTTCATGTGGTTTTCGCCTATGAATAGAATGGTTCTCGAAAGGCTTTAGTATATATCAGTAGTAAATAAATATGCCAAGCTTGTGTTAGTCTATTATAAGCTAGAATTCTTTCCACAGGTAGTGGCTAGTGACTATTAAGTGAACCGCCGTACTCTCCAATAGTTAGGTTAAATTCTATGTTCTCTTTCTACTGGTAAAGTAAATCTCGTCGGAACTTTTTGGTTACTACCAACACCTATAGACATTCGCATAATTCTAATGAACTCATAAACGCGACCTCCCCGGCTATGCTTTTCTATTTTGGGTGCAATATTACTAAAAGGATGTACTATTTAATTTATATTAACGAATGATGATATTATCGGATAATCTGAACATACCGGGTCACCTGAAATTCAGCCATACATCAATTATAGCTGTAGTGGAGAATCTGAAACGTCGATTGTGAAATAAAAGCACATTATATCTTTATTATAATGAGTAATCTTTACGTCAACTTCATAGTTAGAAAGGATCTCATACCGTTAAACATCTAATGCCGTTAAACAGGATCTCATACCGTTAAACAGGACCTCATACCGTTACACAGGATCTCATACCGTTACACAGGATCTCATACCGTTAAACAGGATCTCATACCGTTAAACAGGATCTCATACCGTTAAACAGGATCTCATACCGTTAAACAGGATCTCAAACCGTTAAACACAGGATCTGATACCGTTACACAGGATCTCATACCGTTACACAGGATCACATACCGGCAGTTGAAAGATTTGACCCTTCTAAATGTCACTCAATAACTGGTTCAAACTTTATCGCTAATTAATATTTCTTAAAGTTTTATTGAACATTTGTCGGCAAGCCAAATATACTTTGGTTATTTTATTAACAGCTTTTTTATTCGCACATTTTGGATACACTTTAAGAAAAGTAAATACAGGTGTTCCGTAAGATATTTTACAAACGTATTCAGTGCTCGACACTGATACTAAAAACGTAAAACTAGTCACCAAAATTTGATTCTTTGCCGTGCAAGTTCTTATCGGTACAACGCGGTGCCCAAATTTTGTCCGAATAATAAATTTGGTGAAGCTTACTATGTACATAAGCAATATTTTCCTATGGTTGTAGTTATAATTATTATATTCCTATGTAACCACTACCTACCGTGTCCTATAAATAGTCATGAGTTTTAAATCTCAGGTCATGTATATTTTAGGTCGTGTATATTTCAGGTTGTGTATGTTTCAGGTCATGTATATTTTTTTTAAGCTTCGCACACCACTGGTACCCTCCGCTTCTATACAAAACTAACTAACCCCAAAAAAGCAACCTTTGGGGTGGAAATTTTGCGTTTTTGGGACCCACGGACCAAGTAAGGGGGTTTATGTGACATATTTAAAATTTGAAAGGCAGTGATAAAAATACAGAACGACAACAAAGTTTTCCTGTAATGGTTCCCTTTTTGATTTTGCAGAGCGGAACCCTGAAAAATCACAAGATTACCCTCGATATTTTCTCTTAGTAACAGCGCGAAATTAATTTGCTGTTCATCGAATCCGCGATCCCTCACCAGCCATTTTATTATTATGTCCGTCCCTCCTTCCGGTGGTTAGCATCCTACATTAAAAGGTAACCATGTAATAGATATATATATATAATATGTATATAATGTATGCGCTAACCGTTCGAAAGGTCAAACATGCGGCAAAAACGATGGGTGAGTGAAAGGTCAACCCCTGCCCACGTATATCGCAATCACAGCAATTAATAACATCTTTATTTGACCTTTCGTTACAAACATGTCCATGAAATACCCTCTTCTGCTATTTTATATTATAAGCAAATGCTAAAGTTTAAATGTACATTTGTCATACTTTTACTAATGAAATATATAGATAAGGATCTGAAGCTGTTGGGCCCAATCCGAAACACCGAACTGCGCAACCGCACAAAAACCGCTGACATCGAACACAAAACAGCCGAGTTCAAGTGGAGCTGGAACGGAAGTGTCGGCCGCATGTCCGGCGAGTCCCGGACAGTAATTGCCACTCTATAGGACCGAAACCGAAATTCTCTTTTGGATCAGGTCAAAAAGGAGATGGCGAGATGATTCCGTGGGATGTCTGCCTGACTGGGGAGATGAAGCTCGGGATAGAGAAAAGTGGAAAAGTTGGGTTGGGTTTCTTATTATTATTATATTAAGGCCTTTGATGCGATATATTGCAATATGGAATAAGACTTGGTAAAGGTATCTCAACCTTTACCAAGGAAAAATAATTATTCTCCTGCGATACCACAAGGAAACCATTCTCCTTAATAACACCTTTAACTTCATCCATAATAACACCTTTAACAGCTACAAGCATCCAGTTCTCAAGTAACAAATCAGTTAATTCAAAATAGTCAACGATCACTCTGATAGTTTCTCCAGTAAACAAACCGGACAACCTGTCGCACTCGTGTCTGAACGATTAATCCCCATGTCTATCGTTCTCGATCCGAACGCTGAATTCAACCAATCACAACACACACCTGTTACCCCCGCTGTATCTTCCTCACCCAAACATACCACTAGACGTTTCCGATAGATGGCGTTATTCTAACTTAATGGAATTCAATAGCGATCCTAATAAATTGGGTTACGGTATTCAACCTGCGACATATATTTTTATCCTGGCTAAAACTAGTTTAAAAATAAATAAAACTGTACGTCTCACTGCGCGCCTAGTAAGCGAAGTAGCTACGTCAGCTCTATAGCGTTTGTTATACGAAAATAATACTTTTCTCTTGACATCTCCATACGAAGAAGATCATTCTAATTAGTCGATATAACTAAGTAGCAGTTCTTTCGTTTTCCGTTTCATTCTTATGGGAATATTTTTCGACTACCATAAATTATATGTGATGCAGAGGAATTAATACATCTCGCTCACGTGATACCGTGATAAAGTGATATGTTCGGTGTCGCCTTTTGTGCAGTTTGTGAGGGACTGTTGGCCTATTGGAGGACGGTAGAGAAGCTGCCATTTTTCGTCTGTACCCCATACACTATAAAAGAACAAAATACCTTCCGCGTATTTACGCGTTTTTTACCAGTTCTAGTAAGAGATATGCTGCATTGAAGGCCTGTACCGTGGACTTCGAAAGAAATCCATCGTAATACGTGACAGCTATGCGACAGCATCTTTATTTCCCTTCAAAAGGGGCGGACTAATTTTTGCCTTTCTACAAACCAAAGTATGTTAAGTTTCAACTAGTTACATTTAAAAAAAGGTTTATTTATAATTTCACTATAAATAAACCTTTTCTGTTCACGTATTGTGATTTTGTCACCCAAAAATAACATCGTCCATATTCGTTATGAGATGAATGAATTGACGAAAATGTTTTTATTCGTAATACAATTATAAAATTACTTTTCGAAAGTAAGTAAAAGTAAATCCACCCACGGTTCAATCCTAGGCCAATCCTGAGGAGAACAGAACGAAACAAACTAAGCTGTCTATCAAAATTTCTTGACCTGCAAACTGTCTACATCAACTGCTTTTTACGAGAATGCGGATTGATTGCCTTTTAAGGTATTCACCGGTACCTCATTTCTAACAATAAAAACTTAAGATGATGGTTATGAAAATTTTTCAATTAAATTTTATTACTAACTGTACCCCTCGCAACGCCTCAACATAGTTGTTATGCGGATGTTCATGGGAGTCGGTACTCGTAAAAAGGCTCCGATTGTAAAAAAAGTTTTAATGAAAAACGCCGCCCCCATTTTATAATATCGACACCGGCGACGAAATTATTACACTGGAATGTAATTATGGGTTGTCACTTTTCACTCGATACTAATATCGATACATTATAGCACTTAGCATACAAATAGGCTGCGGAGGCTTTCGATTACTTTTATATGGAACACTTATCATATGAGTGCTCAAAGGTAAGGATTGTATTGATTTTCAGGCTGTTCCTTTTTTAGGATTCTATACACAAATGATGAAAACTAACTTCTATTACTAAGACTCCAATGTCTGATCGTCTTTCTGTCACTAAGATCTCAACAACCGTGATACCTAGACAGTTGAAATTTTCACACATAAACAAAAGACTAAATTAATTATTTTAAGGAGCTTAATCTTTATTAAGCTTCTTAAAATAATTAGGTTTAATAGGTTCTCTAACCTAACAACCATATCCGAATGACTGGTACAAATTTAGTTCTCTAACCTAACATCCATATCCGAATGACTGGTACAAATTTAGTTCTTTAACCTAACATCCATATCCGAATGACTGGTACAAATTTGGTTCTCTAACCTAACATCCATATCCGAATGACTGGTACAAATTTAGTTCACTAACCTAACATCCATATCCGAATGACTGGTACAATTTTAGTTCTCTAACCTAACATCCATATCCGAATGACTGGTACAAATTTAAAAAGTAATCCACTTTATGATGCACTTTTTTTTTGTTTTAAAGGTGCGCAAATATTCACAAAATCTGTCCTATTATAAAACAAAAGCGCTGAAGGCTGTCAGTATGTAATCAATGTTCTCAAAAAATAAGGTTTCAGTGTAGAATCCGGTCACTGGTCACGGACGAGGCCTGGACGGATCACTAGTTTATTATAAATCTACCGTTATAAATTTCTTTACCGCACTGTACCAGTACACTGTGTACATATTAACTTTCAAGCAAAGGACTTGAAGGTACATGTTTTTTACATTATCTTAAAGAAATAAAAGCTTCTTTAAAATAAATAGGTTAACCGGGATGGCGGTTAGCTCTAATTAGAGAACGACGCAACGTTTCTGCCTGCGCCCTGCATACAATGTCGTACAAGTACAGTTGAACAAGAAAATTGTTTACGAAATGAAGTGTTCAAAACTGTGAGTTGGCATCAAAATTTAGGTCACAAGACAGTTAAATGGAAAGCTAGGACTTTTAAGGAGTCGATGATAAAAAATGAATTATCCTGCGCATAATTTAGATCCGAGATGGCTTAAAGTGATTCGATTACAAATTATATTCTATTTTAAGATTTTTTTTAATGTTTGAGATATAGGCAGTAGGTATATCCATCACTGCACGCCGTCATTTTGTGTGCGAGGGGATTTTGGATCGTATCGGCATTCATCTGCAATATAGGCATGGCAACTACTTCCTGTAAAGTATAAGTTAAAGTACTGCTTACGTAATCAGCTGGCGTCTGGACTGGATACATTGCCTCTGTTAGGTGATTTATTCCCATACCTACGGCGAGCAAACAGACCGACACACAACGTTAGAGTTAACAGTATACACAGGTAAGGAGGCCAATGAACAATCCGACCATTAAAGCGATTACATACATTTACAATACGCCATTGGAGAAGAGGAGAAAAGGAGGGCAACTCATGTGCATAAGAATAATATATTTATGAGCGTTTGTAGTTGTCAAACGACTCGGACTGCTGGTTTGCTCCTCTATACTATAAAAAACACAGATGCATTGTTTTTGTTCCCCCCTTTTCTTCCAGGGGCAAACTAATTATAGAAAAGGAGGCAAGCATAGCTGGTAATATAGTCTGGTCATATGTGAGCTGGGAGTGATAGACCTATCGTGCCGATCCCATTCAGATGCAATGCAACAATAGCAGTTATACCTACAATGGATAAAACCCGGTCAAGCGCAAGTCCGATAAATGTGTACCGAGGGTCTGGTACTAACGTTGGTCACGAGGACTGTATCCTTATAAAAGTCTGTCCGTCTATACGTCTGTAAAGATCTTTTCCTCGGAAATACGGATGGTTCCGGGCTCAAGTTGTTGCATACATGCTAGTGTTGTTGACAATGTCTTTGACATATATTTCAGCTTAATCCTTCTACGTATTTCTGAGAAAAGGGTCTTGACAGACGTACATAAGGACAGATAGACGGAGAACAAAGTCATTGTATTAGGATTCCGTTTTGTTTTAAGGTTCCGAACCCTAAAAACGAACTTGCTCGAAAACGATATGTAAATAAAGACATGAGAGTTATTTATTTATTCAGCGTGTCCCACATTCACTCGCCGTGGAGTAAACAAATAAATCTCACTTAATTACACGTAACTTTTAATGTGAGACGCGTTACTTTCTGATAAGTAGAGCGGAATTCACAATGTCTTAGCTAAAAAGTAATTAGTCTAATTGTTTTCGATTAGGCTTACTGTCTGAATTTCCCTGTCTCGTGTTCCGTCATTTGCAGAGAGCGGGGAGAGAGAGGGTCCCGGGAGGAACCGAATGTTATCAGAATTTTTCAATTTCTAATAAGTCTCTTAGAGCAGGTTCATCTGATCTCACCACCATGGTGCAAGCCTTGTTGTGGCGGTGGGGCTCAGTAGCCTGGGGTGTACCCAGGCGAAGCTAATTGAACCGAGGTGGATCTCTGCACCCCTCTTATAAGAAGAGGGGGCTAAAGATCAGGAGGAGGAATCGCTCTCGGAACCCCTCTTATAAGAAGAGGGGACCAAAGAGGAACAGGTGGTGGCGCTTTTGCGCACGGGGCAAGGGGCGCGGACAAGAACCTCACCTCATTGCACTGTCCCAAAGTCGGTGGGGTTGTCCTGTAGTGTGTGGCAACCCCATCCCTAGAGGCGGAGTTGGTCCCTTAGGGGGCTGACTAGCCGTCGAGGTGCCCTGAAGTTTTGTTGTTCCGGGATACCTCTACAAGGGCGGCACTGATGACACTCGCGGTGGTTTTTGTGGGTATTCGGCACGAGTCCCACACACAACTGGACCCCACCCAGGGCCAGTGAAGGCGCGTAAATGCGTTTCCCCTTGTCATCAAAAAAATTAATCTGATCTCCTTAACGTGGGTGAAGGTGGTTCTTTGAAATATTACAAATGTATATTATATAGAAGTGTTAGCGAACTGCACTACTATTATATAGATATTGTAAGGTACTCTATATTGTACATATTTAAATTACACGTAAGCACGTGAAGCACACTGTTTCCTGTCATATTATATAAGTAATGCGATTGTTTTTATCATCATATAAAACAGATTAAATAATGTTCATATCATATGTTAGAAGTATAAATAGAGTGAAAATTGCAAAAAAAAGTGTAATAACTGAAACTGGATTCCACGGTGTGTATTGCCGCCACTCAAATGTACAAAGGGACATATGATCTTAAAATAAATTTGAGGAAGGGATACGTTTTATTTATCCTGTACGTGTAAAATTTGTAAGAGTTTGGAGATTAACTTAGTAAGACGTTGTGCCATGCCGCATTGCAGCGGTATTTTAGGCGGTACAACCGGGGTGGTATCTGCCGCTCACATGATACCTGCGTAAGATGATATTTTCGGTGTCGGGTTTCGTGAGGTTTGTGAGTAGCCGGTGACCCATCGAGTGGGGGGAAAGAAGTAAATATGTGGATTGGGCGTCAGGAATCGTAAAAAGGCTCCGATTTCTCCGGGAAAAATATAAAATAAAATAATAAACAGTATAAAATATTCGCTGGCCACGCACCGTCTTACACCGTCGCATGCTCTTCCAGAGTATTCCATCTCACACCTTAAAACACTACTTATTACGACGACAGATTTGATATTTAAATGGATATTCATATTTATTTATTTGCTATGGTCTGTACACTACAATACTTATGGGGCTGGGGGCATGTACAGGTGTAATACGTTAGCCTATACCCATTACCCAGCAGTGAATTAATAGAGGCAGTAAAAGATGATGACGACAACTGCCTGTTTTTATTACTGCTATAGAGGCTTTATCTATGCAGTACTGACGTGTATCCACGAGTTCACATCTATTGTGTCTGTGTGTGTGTGTGTGTATGTTTCTGTGTCTGTGACTGTGTCTGTCTCTCTCTCTCTCTCTCTGTGTGTGTGTGTGTGTGTGTGTGTGTATATGTGTCTGTGTCTGTGTGTGTGTCTGTGTGTGTGTGTCTGTGTGTGTGTGTGTGTGTGTGTGTGTGTATGTGTCTGTGTCTGTGTCTG
>JAFELO010001575.1:305811-323576 GCA_017140195.1 Eumaeus atala
ATATAGAGACTAGCCATCTGTACAGGATACTTTTGTGCACTAGTGTGAAATCTGGAATCATATACGTATGATTCACAGGAGCGCAAAGACCTGCAATTTCCCGACTATTTTATTTAGGATCATCGGAATATTTCTCGGATCGGAATCGGAATATATTTTATTTTGGTTCATCCGATCCAGAATTGGAATCCGGAACATCAACATCTGTGGTCCAACATCTAGGCCACAGGGTAGAAGAGGTAACTTTGTTCACATTTAGAATATATTCTATTTAATGTGAATAAATATTCTAGATATATTGCACGCCAAGTTCACAGAGGTACTTCAGGCCTGTATAATGTGAGATATGCTTCCTTGGTCTAGTTTCGGCTAAAGCAGTGCCACTGCCTCTGCTAGAACTTAGTAAAACTTTAAGCGCCATTCCCTCACATCGCCGCTCTTCGGATTGTATCCACATGAAATATTTATATGTCCGCCACTCCGTATATCCTTGGCGATGTGCCAGCTAAACGCGAGAGCGTAGCCACTAAGTTTCCACTGATGTACACATTTCATACTCCCGAGTGGAACTTTTCGTGTTTAAGAAAGTGTCACATGTGATTTGTAAGGGTGTTTGTAAAGAGAGATAAATGTCACACACAGACAGGTTACATCTATCATAACTACCTTTAAAACTGGAGCCCCCCGCGATTTCACTCGCGTACACAAAAACACACCGATATTTATGAAAAGAATGATATTGGTATTAAATAAAAAAATATTTTCATCGTAAATTTTTAGGGAACCGCAATCAACCGGCAAAAATCCTTATATTTTTTTCATGTCCGTTCGTCCGTCTGTCCATGCGTATGTCCATCCATCTGTACGTCCGCCTCTCCATCCGTCTGTAACAGGCGAATCATTTGAAACATATAATACTTACAGTATTGTATGTTTGAAATCTAAAAGGCAAAAAATACACCTATTTGAATTAACTAAGGTCCGATACCAAATAACAGAGTTCTTTTGAATTATATTTATGTACCGCATGAAATAATTTAGTTCTTTGTGAGATATTAGTTTCTTAAGTGGTGAAAGGTGTCCTCCCTTCCCTAACTTTTGAACTTGTAAAAAATACGTATAAAATACTTGCTTCACATGATTTCACGTGCTAAAGATAAATGGGCTAGGACTGACGCCTTCCTCATTACTAAATGTATTTACGAATTAATTTGTAATGGGGTTAACGTTTGTCTGTAATGGGTACCATCACATGCTGGTATTTTTAGCAATAACGTGGTTGATCCTTTGGCAGGTGCAGCACAAACCGAGGATACCTTGATCATTATAAAATCTTGCTTTGTTGATTTTATACGATCTATTAAAAATAGTTTTAAGAGGAATGGGATAAACACTTACAATAGACTTCAAAGAACTCTGTTATTTACTATCGGGCCTTAGTTAATAAACCACTCAAGGTACCCTGGTTCTCGGATACGAAAATTAGTAAACTAGATATCAGAAATTAGTGACAGATTCTTAAGACTTGTTATCCATTCGCTACATATAAGAGATTTGGACTTAAGTTTGTAATTGTGTTATCGGTATGTATAAGGCTGGCTTAACATCTACCTTTAAATAAAGAAATAAAAAATACAGATTATATAACGCAATCAAAACTTCAAGCGTACATTTGTTCGATTAAATCGGTTTTGGTAGTTTAAGAGATATTTATTTTTTTATTGCTGCTACAGAACCCTAAAAAGTCGATTTCGAATCGTCATTGACCGAATTTTCAGTGACTCTCGTTAAAATATGTAAGGTTTACATGTTAAATTATGCGAATACATTATTCGCATATTTTCTCTTCAGAAGTAATTATATGATGACAGGCTTCGCGTAACCCAAATACTAATGACCCCGTTATGGAAATCTACAGGAAAATGAATATGTTTAGAGCCAGGTTTTTATAAATAATGCGTTTTACTTTCGTTAAACGAAAGAAGATGAAGAGAGAATTATTTCATCGATCACAGCAAGTATACTTGGAACTCTACCCACTTTGTACTTACGTTTAACTCAAATGTGACTGGACTCTATATGGGAGATATGTAAGGAAATAATGTTTCATCATCATTATCATTATCAGTCCTTATCGGTCCACTGCTGGACACACGCATCTTTCAATGAACGCCAAGACGACCGATCGTCTGCTACTCGCATCCATCCCGGACCGGCTACTGCACGGAGATCGTCTTCCCACCTGGTGAACGGTCGACCAACACTTCATTTTCCTAAACACGGCCTTCATTCCAGAATCTTAGTGGCCCATGTATCATCTCTGTGTGTCTGACCAGCCCATTGCCACTTCAGCGAGACTATTCTTCTCGTGGTATAGGAAACCCTATTTCTCTGTCTTATTAATTCTATCGGACAAAACAAAGTCAACCCGCCCACTATAGCACTTGCAATAGCCCGCCGAGCTACCGCAAATGGAATAATAATGTTTATGGAAACTAATATATACTTCTTTTTAAAATGGACGTCTATATCTTTGTATCATTTTATAGTGAAAGTAGGTACGTATGACTGTATGAAACAATGTTACAAGATTTTCTTTATACTCGAAAAATGAAACGAAACTGGAAATGTTCATATATCTATCTATATTGATTATAACAAATCCCCAAAACTGTGCTCGTATAGAAATTTTCATAAAATCTACTGAAAGAATTTGCATACGGTCTCCCCGAGGAATGTGTGTGTGTGTGTGTGTGTGTGTGTGTGTGTGTGTGTGTGTGTGTGTGTGTGTGTGTGTGTGTGTGAGAGAGAGAGAGAGAGAGAGAGAGAGAGAGAGAAACTGTGTGTGGCAAAATACACGTACAATACATTTCTGTAGAATAATAGTTACTTGCCATATTGCATTTGCAATTAAATACAACATTTCGTGTGTTTCTTAAAAACCGAACCAGACATCTAACCGCGTCCAGTATCAATAAACCAGAATGTGGTATGGAGAAACGAAAACAGTTTCGAACTGAAAACTGTTATTACATTTCAAATTGGTCCCAGGACACACTATAGTGTGTCGCGGTGGTGTTGTGTCATAACGCGTCTGAAAACTGTTATTACATTTCAAATTGGTCCCAGGACACACTATAGTGTGTCGCGGTGGTGTTGTGTCATAACGCGTCTGAAATCGTCACGGTGCAGCACATTTCGATGCAACAACACTTGGCGTTATTCCAAATGTGTCTGTACAGGCAAATCGATTGGGGTTGGAAGCGCGCCTTGCAAATATAATTGTACAGAAAGTAATTTTTCCGAGACAAGGTGCACCTTAATGGCTTCTTGTAACGTTTCAGAAGGTTCTTCATATTTATTTTGGTTAACATTGCGCTGGGAACGTTTTGGCAACTATTGGACAAAAAATTTTGCACAATCCATTTGATGGAAATCATACTATCAGAGACCTGACTAGCAGATGCGTTTTAAATTAAAGCACCTCAATACGTTTTCAGGTTCAGACACATTGCTTTACCACTTTAAAAGCGAATATCTCACAAAGTATTGGCATAATCAAGAGCCTTTATAAAAATCTCCAACTCGTTTAGAAAGACCTGCTCAATGATACCCCTCACGGCTACGCTCGCAGTCACTCTCTAATCACCGACGCCCATCTACGTCCGTATATGCATATGGGTATCGCTTTATCGGGAAAATGCATTTACGCACGGCCATGGGTCCTAAGTGGATCCGATGCGGTATGTGGGACTCGCTGATGAACCGAATAGCCACTAAAAAGGCGTGGCTGCCATCGGACGCTAAAACGGAGGTGCACCGAATCCGTCAGCGCCCGGACACTTAGCGAATGGACAGTCCCTCAGCAATGACCGGACTACTCTAAAAGAGGGGCTGATAAGACAACTTGGATCAGCCTGATACGACAACAGTCAACATAAGGAGAGGTGTCGATGTCTTAAGTTTACGCGAATGTTAGTCATTACAATAAAACTACTTTTACGGATTTTATCGCAGTTTATTAAATTATTTATGTAGCCCGACGTTTCAGAATCTTTACAGCAACCATGGTCACGGGTAGACTGAGATGACAGATGTCCTGATGTACCAAGTTTTTAAAAGTACCCGAAGAATTATAATTTTAGTTGTTCCGATAAATAATTTAATGAACCGCAATAAAATCCGTAAAAGTAGTTTTATTGTAATAAGGAGTGGTGCCATGCTGCATTGTAGACTATTCAGGACAGCACGAAGACACGTATCTCTTGCTCACATGATACTACCACAAAGTGTCTACAATGGTGTTTACGTGTGTTGAGCATGTTTCCGGTGACCTTTTTGACGCGAGGAGAAAAAGGCAACACGTCTATTTTTATTCATAATAACAATTATGCGAATATCGTATTCGCATAAGCCACTAAAATATTCGCTCGTTTGTCCTCTTAATATTAATAAATAAACTCTCGAATGTGTTTGGAGAGAACTTCATTTGCAAGTTTGATGAGTACACAACACGTATGCTTTGCATAAGCAGGATTATGCATAGAGTGTAATAAAGACCAGAACAAAAACAGACAGGACAATAAGTATAGCGACGCAACCGATTACACGTACATAATAAAACGAATGTAAATTCGTCTAAGGCAATGAGAATTGAGCGCACGAACTGTCCCGTAAAATAACATATTTGGCGACACTCCAAATGTTCCTGGCTCCCAGCTCACAGCCGTTCACTAAATTTGTCAAAATGGTCACCCTACTTTTCAGGAATACGTTATGAGGCTGTCTCAACGATTATTTATATTATTTTCAAGGTGCATTTACATTATAATGTTTTCACTTGGAAACACTAATTAAATAAAGACCGATAGACAGAACTTTTAATTTGGGCTGGGCTGGCATGAACGGGGAGGTACTTCTCGCTCACACGACACCGGCGTCAAGAGTTTCGCTGTCGCTTTACGTAGGGTTTGTGGCCGATTGGCCATTGGATGAGAGGAGGAAGGGAGGACAATGTTTGTCCCTCTAAAATACAGAAAAGGATGCATAATTGTCTATCAGTGACAATTGTGCACCCTTTTCTATAATCTAACCTAAGTTATGTCACGCTGGACAAATGGTAAATATGCTTTATAGTTAGAGTGAAGTGTCATGCTGCGTTGCAGCGGATTGCTCATTTGTCAACCTTAACTGTTAAAAAAATGTTCAGCCTGTCTTTCTGTGGATTCTACTCATTTCATTTTGGTCCTAAAGTAATAAAAAAAATTGATACCCAAACAGAATACAGGATTTAATTAAGTATGAATCGGAGAGCGATTTTTCATATTATATAACCTTCTCTTTGGAAACTTTTTGCAGTAATTGGCCAAACAAACTTACAAAAATTTACTGAATAAATATAAGAATGAATTCTTTTTATACGAGGTTAATAACCGAGTTAGTTTCTTTTATTTCGCCGGAAATGCATTTACGCACTGCCACCTGTACTGGATACGATGAGTGTGTGGGGTTCGCGGATAGGCCGAATGGCCCTTAAAACTCCGCGTGTGCTATCGACCGTCGAAACTGATGTGTCCCGGATCTGTCAGCAACAGGGCGCACACCTCAGAGCTAGTATCACCTACTGATCATATATGTATAACATAACAAACATAACATATATTTGTGGACTTATCACACCACGTTAGCCTAGCCCTGTGTTAAGTACCGTAAAGTACTCGTAAAGTACTTTGTGTTACAGGTACTAGACAACAGAAATATATTTAATATGTTTTATAAATTTAATAAATATTTAAGATTTTTATTATAGAAATAAACATCCATGACCTACGCGGGATTCGAACCCGCGACCTCTGGCGTAACGCGCGGACTAACCGCCACGTTACCAACTGAGCCAGCCGGTCGTCAAATGTAAATGCGTAAAAATAGAATCCAGTATTTTCGAATAACTCACCTAATTATTCTCGCAAATTTCACATGTCGCGGAGACATCGCAATATGTTCCAAGGGGAATCCTAACAATTTTAAAAGTTGTCCTTAGTCGGATAATGGCCTGTCCACAATCGAAAGTAAAAAAAATAATTAAAAGTATCTCTGAGTGTGGCTATTTTGTAATGTTAAAATTGGTACTGCGATGGTAAGGCCAAGAAAGACTCGTTTAAAATCATTGCCGTGAAGCGACGGCTATGCTGTCGTGTTTATTATGACTTAGATTCTGGATGAACCAACGGGCGAGTACAGTTAATTATGGCGATTTTATCTCCATTTGTGCGTGCGTGTGTCTGATGATAGCTTGCCTTCAGGTTACACGATCGCCTGTTTGTGCGTGCGTGTGTCTGATGATAGCTTGCCTTCAGGTTACACGATCGCCTGTTTGTGCGTGCGTGTGTCTGATGATAGCTTGCCTTCAGGATACACGATCGCCTGTTTGCTTCTTCTCAGTGTAGTGGTAGTCAAAGTCCATAGGGAATGTTGATTGCAATGAAAACTTAAAACCATCTTAAAATTAAATTGTTATACGTAGCATACGTGGCAGAACATGATACGTGGCTTGTACAAGAAGCTTTCTCTGACGATGACGTGTGCTCCATAATTTATGTTCACCCAAAAAGTGCTCGAGGCGCCTAAAAAGACTTCACTTTTAAAAAATGCCACACGTTTAGGCGAACAAAGGTAAGGATATAACTTGTTATTTTATTTTCACATTAAATCGCCTACGACTTTACGGGTTTTCGCAACAACGTTACAACGTTTAAACTTATGCTAAACCGAGCATTGAGGGCGAACATAACTTTTCTCATAAACTGTATGTAATACGTAACAAAAAAAGTATTATGAAATTCCATGACTAAGAAAATTTACCCCAGATTTATGTTGTTAGGTCATTATCTACTTCAAAAATCACCAGGGAATTATCATTATAAAGTGGACAGTCCTTTTTTCTAGATGAGAAAAATGGACATTCATGTGGTTTTGATATTTCTGACTATCCATATATTTGTCCTCTATGTCCTCTCTATACAATAATGATGATTATTACTATCTATATCCTATTGTGTGTACTCTCTATACAATAATGATATTTTTGACTATCTATATCCTATTGTGTGTCCTCTCTATACAATAATGATGATTATTACTATCTATATCCTATTGTGTGTACTCTCTATACAATAATGATATTTCTGACCATCTATATCAAATTGTGTGTCCTCTCTATACAATAATGATGATTCTTACTATCTATATCCTATTGTGCGTCTCTATACAATAATGGTATTTCTGACTATCTATATCCTATTGTGTCCTCTCTATACAATAATGATGATTCTTACTATCTATATCCTATTGTGTGTCCTCTCTATACAATAATGATATTTCTGACTATATATATCCTATTGTATGTCCTCTCTATACAATAATGATATTTCTGATCATCTATATCCTATTGTGTGTCCTCTCTATACAATGATGATATTTCGCATCTATATCTTATCTGTTTCGTTTTATTATCTCTTTTTAATTTGTTGACTAACTAGTCCGAACAGGATATTAGATGTGCACTATCATTATGAAGTTAATTAGATGTATGATTTAACGTACTACTAACACTTGTTATTTTATTTTCTGAATGAATTCACAAATGTAGCGGTCTAGAGAAGCTAATGCGAAATGCGAGGATTATGTGATATTTCACACTCGCTAAAGATAATTATGAGATTCTGAGCAGTCACCGAAGCGCTTCAGTATAGATGATGGTACCCGAGGGTTTTAGTCGGTTAGGCCACGTATGCCCCACTTATATGGTTGTGGTGTAACATTTCCACACGATTCCAAGAAAAAGTTGCTTACAATGTATTTGTAGTAAGGGAAAAAATGAAAATTTAGATCAAAAAGTGAAACTCAATCACGTCCCATACCAATGACAGGTACGAATAAAACAACTTACAAAAGTCGACAAACTTGTTACTTCGTCGAACCCTTACAAAATGTTCAGGAGAACAATCCGATGAAGCTGTATTGGGCTTCTCTCCGCTACCACGGCATATTTTAATAAGTTCAGGTCCGACAAAGAAAAAGAAGGGGCGAAGAGTAGTAAAGAAGTAACTAAATTTAACAAGTCTACCTCGTGGTCTGGTGGTAAGCATGTCCAACCACAGTTGTGAGGTCCTGGGTTCGGGTCCCGGATGGGACCAAAGTTTTGTTGGGATTTTTTAATGTGGAATAACAGTCCGAAATCAGGAAGCTGGCGGTGACACACCGCCGTGCCTCTGAGAGCACCTTAAGCCGTCGGTCCTGCGCCTGATTTCTCTCCGGTCTCGGCGGAATACTATCCAACCAAAATACAACAATGTGGAAATAAAAAGTGCACTTGTCTGCGCACACATTTGCCTCCTATAACATATCCTGCGCGGTTGGCTCGTCTCTATGGAGATGGCCGCCGTGGCCGAAATCCGGCCAGGACCACGTTATTATTGTTATTATTATTCAACAAGTGAGTCAGTAATATTAATTATGAGTTCCAATTAACACAGCCTGATTGTGCTGCAATGAATGTCAGACTGTGACTTTTGATCTTCAAGTAATTTATGTAAATCCATGCAATCTGGTCCGCAGGACGGCCAGCTTTAGTGTCGATTTATGTTAATGCATGCACATGATATGCGTGCATGTGACCAATGTAACGACAATTAATATGTAAATTGCAGTTGTAAATTATATAATAATTACACTTCTTATAAAAACTAGGCGAGGTCATATGATAAACATACCAATGTGTTCTCTGATTCGCAATCATCAAAAGGTACACATTTTCAAGAAGTCGATGCATTTTTCTGATTCTTTTGCATATTTCCTATTACCATCTTGAGATGCTGAATATTGTATTATCTACAATACTTCTGATATTGGACGGAGTATCTGGTAGTAGGCAATTGATAGAACTTGATGCAAAGAAATGATGCTTACTGATAATTTTCACTTTTACCTTGAAGAAAGAACAGCAACTTTTATCATTATATGGGAGGCTTAACACTGTAACCTATAACATTATCAATATTTGTTCATTATTCTTTATATGCCCGGCAGCATAACAACTAGAAAATAAGAGTTAAGTTTTAGTGAGATGGTGCATTGCAGCTGAATTGGGCCGGGACGATCGAAGTATGACACCGCCGTAAAGTGTCTTTATGAGTAGGCTCTATGGACCATACATTGGGGATGAAGTAAAGTCAACGCGTGACAATTATGCGGACGTCGGTAGTAGTACAACTGGCTCCGACTGCTTGTTTGACCATATACTATAAGAAAATAATAATTTGGTTAATTTTATAAATATAATTTCAGTATATATATATTTATAGTATTCAAACGAGAAATCGGGCCTCTAAACGAAAACAGACGCAAATGAGCATAGGCATAATTATGCCGATGCGTTGCCCTCCATTTTACCTTCCCCCCAGTGGGCCACCGGCTACTCACAAACCGTACGAAACGCGTCACCGTAGAGGGCCCTTTACGGCAGTATTAGGTGAGCGAGAGGTACTCCGCGGTCGTCCAAATCCGTTGCACAGGAGGATGTAGTGTCATGCACCATGCACGGCACTACCTCCTCATATGCAGCATGGCACTACCTCTTACTAAAACTGTAATTGTTTAACATCATTCATGTTAACCCTATATTTATATGAACGTTATAACAAAGCATTAAAACAATTTTATCTTCTCCCGGCTTTAAACATGGTGTTCAATATTTATGATTTTATAGAAATATGACTCACCATATATCTAACGACCGTGTAGCGAGGACCGTAGGAGGAATGGCTAACGATATTTTTCTCATTCCTTATTATATTTTACACGTATCCCTCCGAGTGTGAAATAAACAAATTCATTTATATATTAGTTTTGCCGGTGACTGTACGTGGAATATATTTTTTTCTCTATTAAGAGTAAACGAGAAGCATTCTGATGACTTCGGATGCCCATAAATATCCGCAGAGAGATATTCCTCCTCTCCACCGATGCGCCACCGAAAATTGACAGAACTCAACAGCTAAACTGCGCGAATCATGATAGCCGCCTTCGCTGGTCATGCCTGCCCAATTTGGCAGCAATGTAGTATGTTAAATTTGTAATATGCTACATGTGATAGTTCTATGTTCTTAATATATAATAGATTAATATAATTCTAGTATTTTTTAATAAGAGGTATTGTTGGCACGACCGTGGTGGTAACTCTCGCTCATATGATACCGTCATATAAATATATTTATGTTGTCGCACTTTGTGCGGTATGTTTACGTGGCAGGAGGACTCCACGCCTGCATAATATCTGTTCGGATGTGCGTGGGCGTCAGTACTCGTGAAATGGCTCGAAGCTTGTTCGTTTGACCTTCTATACTACAAAATAAAAGAATTTAATTTGAAATCAACATAACTCATATAAATATATTATTATACTAGCTGCCTCGACAGACGTGGTCCTGTCAAAAATTTTATTTGTTTTCATAGTAACTTGTAATCATTAAAAAATGTTAAGGTCGAACAAGCTTTATCACTTCGGGTTACGAAAAACAGATAGCCGCCCCTTAGACCTGCTGAATATGCATGATATATGCATATTAAATCGTTAAAGCCGTTTCGGAGGGGTAAGGTACCTAACATTGTGGCACGAAAATTTTATATATGAGAATGAATTACGTAACATTATCCGAATAAATGAAGTGTTTCGTGCGAGAGCGAATGTCTAATTGAGCCTTTAGCAGAATGCTGCAATACACAACCGGCGATGAGAACATAGTAGCTTTAGTGCATTCATTTGGAACTTATTCATTATATTGATGTCTTAAGTTTACGCGAATTTTAGACATTTTATCGCGGTTTATTAAATTATTTATGTAGCCCTTGCATTATTTATTCATTATATTATTCAATTATTTCTTCTAAATCTATACATACTAGTGTAATAAAACAGTAAAAAAAGATGTTAAATATTTATCAATAACAAATACTCCCCTTACATAATACAAATGTATTAAGGAAACGGCAAAAGAAAAAAAAATAGAAGTAAAAAGTATCTATTTGTACGTTTGTCTGTCTGTATTTCTAACCTCTGGAACTAACGGACGGATTTGATTATTTTTTCCTGTTGTATATAATGCTGTATAAATAACTTCAAGGTATGGGCACCACATAGGGTGTAATTTGTTTTGACAACTGGAACATCTCGTTTTTTTTTCAAGATGTAAGGAGTACGCGGATGAGCCGCGGGCACCAGATAGCAGGATCTATGATTATTATAATAAAACTACTTTATTGGACTTAATCGCGGTTTATTTCAATGTCTACTTCCGGACGTCTGTCTGCGCCCGTCTGAATGCACTCGTCACGGTAGCTGAGAAGCTTGTTAAACATAGGGATTGTGAAATACTATTAAGTATTACCACGATAAGATTCCTTAATTTAGTTGTTTTTATAATCTGTACGTAAACATAAGGAATATAAATTTGTTTCCAGAACTAAACTAATCTTAACGAGACGTTACGCTACACGAAGGCTAACTTCGTTAAAGTGGTGAGAGAGTATAAAGGATTTGATGGACCAGTACTTGTTTATAAAAATAAAAATTAAAAGAAACATATATTTTTGCACCATATAATGTACACAACAAATATGCACAACTGACATAAAATTATGTAACGATACCTTCTTGTGGCTCAATATTCCTAAACTGTTCGAGGTACTTTGGCAGATACATATTTAGTATTTTGTGTAACACAAACATTGCTTTCATCCCGGAAAAAGCAGTTAGTCCCACAGAATAGATTATTGTATATATTTTTTATAAGTATTTCAATTTTAGTTCAAGTTTGTAGTCTACATTTGACAAATTTCATCCAAATCCGTTAAATAATTTTAGTGTGAAAAATTATATACGTGCAAACGATCGTATTTACATTATAAAGTAGTGGGACCGAATATGTAAGGGCTCTCAGCTCAGCAACAAACAGGCGAGCTCACCGCAAACGAGTCGCGGCGCGTATGTAAAACAGCTTCGATTCAGCTGTAGTCGGCTTTTTAATTCTCTTTGTGGTGTATTTTTAATTTAATTCCAATTCCACTGGACCGTTACCTTTCAAATGGTAAAGAGAAACAGGATACGTGGAGTTTTGAACTGTATAATTATTTATTCAGGCGAAAGGTCAATCTCTCATCATGAAGTGCTAGAAGTTAAAAAAAATTTATGGGGATTCTTTTTAGGATGTTAAGGATGAATCAATCATTTAATCAATCAATCAATCATTTATTTGTTACAAAATATATAGGACAGGATATAATATTAACATAATAATAACAGATAGGATAGATGAGACAGGATTTTACGAAATTCAACTCCTAAGAGTTCGTTTTTGGTGGTGCCCGCGGAGGGCTTCTCGTACAGACATAAAAATATGTGTTAAGCACCTAGCCTTGAGCGGTATTATATTTCCTTTCTGTAGCACAATTATAAATAATTACTGATTAGTGTAAAGAAATGTACAAGACTTGGACAGGAGTTGAACCTTTGACTGTATTCTAAATTTTACGGTTTGAGATGTAATGCCACTGCTACATTCAAGCTGAATTGGGCACTAGTATGAAACTCGCAAGGGAGTACCGATGCCGTCTTGAAATGGTAGGTATGCTGACGCATTTTACTTGTTGTGTGATTTTCCGGTGGCCTATTAAGGAAAATAAATGAGAGAGTGATGCGTGTGCATAACATTAACGCTTATATAGAAGGCGTCGGTGGGCACCAAAAAGCTCCGACTGATCCTTGGCCCCTTACAAACCAAAAAAAGAAAAAAACAAAATTCATTCCGCCACCAATTCCTTTTGCCACGATTAAGTAATTATCCCAAACTTCTTAAAAACATCAAAAATAACTCTTACAATCAATTCAATAGTAAATGTACAAATGTATTCTCAGAGATATTGCTTTTTTTTTTACCTCGAATTAATTCTCCGGAATAAAATATGCGTTACCTTTATATAATATTCAGTTCTTTGAATATGAAGGTTCATACGTTACATGTTCATAATGAAATAGTTTTTGTATGTCGAGCATACATTTAAGCTAAGACTAACAAAAACAGTAGTAAAAAATGTAAAAGATTTTACATAAAAAATAATAAACAGGTTGCGATACAACTTCAATAATAAGTTATATCTCGCTTACGTAAATTCGTTACTATTATTACCCATGTTGTTACATTTTGAGCGGTTTATGCGTGTCTGAATGGCCTAGCATGATAGCATAAAAGAAATCAAAACATTTGCATATTTTCTTATTGTATGGATATCTATCTGTCTCGTAAGCTATAACAAAATGTTGCCCTCTGTGAAGGTAGCATTTTAAATTAATATCATTCTTATAGTATAAGGAGGAAAACGAGGAGTTGGCGCCACTTCGTTGAGGCTGGCGTCCATAAACAATCGCGTAGAAGGAATGTAGTAACATTGCCTTTCTTCCGCCTTCTCCTCGAATGGGCCATCGAAAACTTATACACTGCTCAAAACGCAACAGCATAGCCATCGCCTAAGGGCTGTGCCGTGTCTGCGAAGGGAAGATTGCCTACCTTTCGAGCGGTCCCGGTAAAAGTCGTCCGAAATGTCCCAATGTCTAACTTAATTTGCCATGGAACCGCCGCATGTCTGACACCTGTCAAAAGAAGTGACATTGAACTTTTCCAAAGACCGTGGGGATATCAAATAGAAATTGATGTCAAATACTCGGGTCGGGACTCTTAACTCTCTTGACTCCCATTACGCAATGTAAAAGTCAAACATCTAAATAGACTCGATAAAATTATTATTGAATTACTGTGCGCCGCGTTTTAACCCGCGTAACATCTGTCACAAAAGAACCTTTTTTTCAATCATTAAAATTATCTTCATAGATGGACATAGCCTATATTGTTGAAAGTATGACGGCTATTGATAGAGCTATTATCAACCAGTACTGGTTACTACGCGAAGAGTATTCCACCAGACGTCCTTCATTGGCTGCCCAGGTCCAGAGAGACAAGTGAATGGATGATCCACAGGCCGATGAGATTTCAGCGTATCCTTCGATAAGAATTCAGCTGTAACGCAACACCTTATTAAGGAATACACTAAGAACTCTATTATATTCTTACACTAAACTAAAATTATTACAAAACGATACTTCGTTTGCTAAGAATAAAGAAAATATAAGTCGCAGTCGGATTGTCGAAATCGCCGTATTTCATTACAGCTAGTCATATTAAAAAATAAAATAATTTGTGGCGGGCCAACGATTAGCCGGATAGAATACGCCCCAGTGAAATTCCGTGAGGATAACAGCTGTGACGAAACAAGGCCCGGACTAACAAGAACTCAATTTCGGTAAAGCGACAATGGCGCAACAGGACAAACTGCGCGTTCTAGGGCCACCTGGTATCTGCAAAACCGCACGAAACGTGACTGCATAACTATTTCTCCACGTCAGTATTATACTAGCTAGAGCTACCTCCCCGGACAATCCGAATCTACTCGGTAATATGAAGATATGACAATACTTCATTATCATCATCATTATCAGCACCTATCGGTCCACTGCTGGACATGGGTCTCTTTCAATGAACGCCAAGACGGCCGATCACGTGCTACTCGCACCCATCCCAGACCGACTACGACACGGAGATCATCTTCTCACCTGGTGAATGGTCGAACAACACTTCGTTTTGCTAAACGCGGCCTCCACTCCAGAACCTTACTAGCCCATCTGTCAGCTGTCCTTCCGAGTGCGTGACCAGCCCATTGCCAAATCAGCGACCTTATCCGTCGCGTTATATCGGATACTTTAGTTCTCTGCTTCATGACTTCGTTACGAATATTTAATCCTTCTATGTACTTCCTTCTCGATGTCTACCTAATTGCAATAGTTGCCCGAGATGTCATGAATATGACAAGACAAAAGTCGGGAGGATTAATTTAGGCTGTGCAACTTTTCCTGCAAGCTCTTCAACGATTGGCTGTGTGGGGCGGTCTAAGAATATCCTCACCCTCAACCCAAGCCCAGTGTGACGTAAAAGTCGTCAAAAGGCAATAGTCTCTTAACAACTAAGAGGCTTTAGCGAGCTGGTTGTTTGTCCGGTCTGTTTCATAGTGACAGTGAGGCGATACCAATAATCGGATCGGCGGCAGGCATCAGTGGCGCCATTTCGAGACTGGAAGTTATGAGTATTTACTTCCAATGGCAATACTAACGACATTTTATAAACTAATACACCAAATCTTATATTGTCTGATACTAAACTAAAATTAGCACGAAACTAAATACAAGAGAAATTACAGAAATAAAAGCTGTGAGCGAAACAAAGCCCGCGCTAATAAAAGCTCAAGTTGGGTAAAGCGACAATGGCGCAACTAGGCGGGCGGCACATCCGGGAGCGCCGGGTCAAGGTCACGGCCCGCGGATCGATGCAGCTACGCCGCTACGTCCCACTACGCCCCCAACGCGGCTACGGTGTTACGGCGCTACGCCTGGATACGTGCAGGTCTCGCAATTGTGCCAAGTTTGAAATATTATTTTGCGAATATGGAGATTTAATCTCCATCGTTTCATGGTACTTTCTTTTTCGTAAATTTTGTTAGTTTTTCTAAGATATAGGTAATGTCTCATTTCAGAAGATTTGTTTAGTAATTCAGGCTTCATCCCAACTGAGATACCTCTGATAAATAATCTTTCAATCGAAACATACGTCGCTTGCACTGCAATGATGGTAAAACTTTTGAAGAATTAGTATCATGCCGCATTGGAGCTGAACTGGGCCTGCGCGACTGGAGAGTTACTAATCGCTCATATAACTCCGCCGTACAGTAACGGCTTTACTGAGTAGCCATTGGGCCATCGGAGAGGAGCGAGGAAGGGTATCGCATTTGTGTGACAATAATGCTGGTTTATGGACGTTGATAGTAGTTAAACAGTTCCAATTCCTGTTATATTGTGCTTATTGTTTTAATTAGAGTTTTTGGCCGATTGCATTGGAGGGCAGGAGGAAAGGAGGGCAACGAATCAGCATAGTACTTACGTGGGTGTTCATGGGCATTGTGAGCCGTGAAAAGCTCCGATATCTCGTTAGATCCCAAAGCAATGAATAAAAAAGATCTATTTCAATAGTGCTGCCCAAACCGTCCCCATTTACAACTCTTTCATGTTGTGCAACAATTAAATAGGTCAGCGTAATGGAGGGCATTTATTATTTTAGTAAATAAACAGTTTTCATTTTTTCATCAGACCTTGATTTGTGTAATTCGATCTTGATTTAGATGTATGGGTTTGGGTTTTAAGAATTGTTTGGAAGTGATGACATGATTATTGTTATACATTATTTATTTCTTGGATACGAAGAATCATACCTCATTACCTGTAATGTTTTTTTTATCAGAGGTGGACAAATGAACATTTGATTGTTCATAAATACTGATACCCATTAACACTTGTATAAATTCGTTATCCTACAACTTAATTGACAAGACAATAGGCCTACTTAATGGTGGGCTAGAGGGAGAACTGGAGTGTGTTACAGGTAGTCCGTTGTCGGTCGCGCCCCATTTAGCTGCATTGCAACAATCAAATCTGGTAGTTCACTTTCGCTCACATGACGCCGCTACAAAATAAAAGCTGCGCTGTCGCGTTTTGTGTGGTTTGTGACTTTCAGATGTCTCACAGGGTGACTGTCATTTGTCTCATTCTATGGGACAAGGGAAGGCGGACACAACTGAATAGCATTATTGAATTTGACGTTCAATTGGCTCAGCGGTAATATAAGAGAGTATGCAGCGCTAACGTGCGCTGAATGCTCCATCGCGGTTTTAAATCCTACCCACGTCACTGATATTTATCTATGTATTCATATATTTCTATAATAAAAATCTTAAATATATAAAAAAATCATAAATTTATAAGAAAATATTAAGTATATTTTACATTTTTATTGAAGATTATTTAGGATTATTATTATAAAAACAGTTATGCGGATGTATAAATTTAGGAAGAGGTAGTGTCATGCTACATAGGAGGAGGTAGTGCCATGCACAGAATCGGTCCGACACGACCGGGGATGTACCTCTCGCTCATATAACACCGCCGTAAAACTGCAATCTTCGGTGACGCGTTTCGCGCGGTTTGTAAGTAGCCAGCGGCCCACTAGTGGGGGCGGAAGAAGAGCAACGCATCGGCATAGTAATTATGTGGACAGTCATGGGCGTCGGTAGTTGTAATAATGCCCCGATTGCTCGTTTGCCCTCTATTCTATAAAAAAGTGTCTTGGGACATCAGTACAAAATCCGACTGCTCGTTTGGCCCCTATACTATAAAAACACATTAAAGGAATCAAAAAGTTTGTCAACATTAATCCAGTTTATTCATTCCAAGCCGAGTGGTGCTAGTAGTGCGCTGTCTATATACAAATGACGCAGCTATCGCGACAAACTGCCACGTAAAACCTTAAGATATTACACACGTAAACGGTTCTATTAGTCGTAGCGTCATAGTATATAGCATATAGCCGTCCTCGATAAATGGATAGTACATTTATCAAGAATGGATTGGATAGATTGGATCAACACAAAAAATAATTCAATTCATGTAAGTAGTTCAGCTTATATATTATTATCATAACTCTACTTATCTTACAAATTTTTTTTATTGTAATGAGTAACATTCGCGTAAACTATATACATATAGGGGTAGTATA
>JAFELO010001575.1:323631-340200 GCA_017140195.1 Eumaeus atala
GTAAACTAATTTTTGTCTCTGTGATTATGGGACGATAGCGCCATATCGACGACCAACGACGAAGTAAATTGTTATCGGTGTAGTGGCTAGCACTTCGGGCTTCTACTCGGGTGGTCCAAGTTTGACCCCTCCTATGTACCCAATGAAGTACCCGGTGAAGGGTATACATTGTGAGGATACTCTAATTCGTGTATTCGAACTCCACCTAATCTAGGATTATATACTAATGATAATAATATAATATCTGTGGACTTATCACACCGCGTTAGCCGAGCGTAAGGACTTATGTTACAGGTAGAAAATGGAAATATATTTAAGATTTTTATTATAGAAATACATATAATACACATACAAACATCCAAAACCTAGAAGGGGTATAGAACCCGCAACCTCTGGCGTAATACGTGGACTTAACCGCCACGTTACCAACTGAGCCAGCCGGTCGTCAATGAGGCTAGCTTCTCTTCTGGATTGCAGAGATTAGGTGGCGGTCACTCTGTTTTACACAGGGTGACTGTCATTTAACTGGTATCCTCGTCATATCCCCTAGATTTGGACCCTGATGTCATCTGATACGAAAGAAACGTGATAAGCTAACAAAAGGTCATCGAAAAACAACTGTCAATTGAACTAACTATTTAATAATTAAACTTAATTTAAAAATGGTTACAAATCAAGGGCTTCTTGCTAAAAAATCATTTTAATTGAACGTAAACATCTGACTGGCGTAGTAGAAATCATGTATAATCTGTGGACCTATCATATCACGTCAGCCTAATGTTAACCAACGTAAGGACTTGTACAAGCACAATATACAAGAAATAAAGTCAATGTATTTTATTTTACATATTATAGTACATATGTAAACATCATGGCTCGTGAAGGCTTCCACTACGCCAATGTGTGATTAGAATAATTTAAACCGAGAAATGCGTCATCCATAAGCATTAAAGAAATTACTATACACGTATTTTATTGAAGCTCTCCTCTTAATGCAGTCTCAATTCAGACGCAATGAGCAATGGTCATGTTTTTCACGTCGTTTTTATTCTCAAAACGAAAATAAAAAGGCCGTGAGACTTATGTAGCTGACTGAACCATGATAAAATCCGTTATATAAGTTATAGACTAGGGTTCACCTCGCGAACAAAATGCAACCGTGATTAAACAAAAATACTCCATTATTCAGTTACGCTCCGGCATTTTCTGCATTATGTGTGTTAATAGTGGTCCATCGGGGGAAACGGGAAGAAGGGTACGTGTGCGTATCATCTGTGTACATGGGCATAGGTAGCCCGCAAAAGATTCCGTCTGTTCGTTGACCCCCTCTTGTACTAAAAAGAACAATTATTTTTGCAAACATCTTTTACGTATGAGTTTTAGCAAAACTAATTTCATACATCTATCACCTATTGTGTTGGACAATGTTCTCTATAAAATTTAATTAAAAAGACTTTCCAGACGAATCAAATGACACTATATACGTTGAAATCCGTCAAGCCTTGCAAGCTGTAGCAGAGAAACATATAAATCTACATACATACGTACATACAGACATGTGCTCTAAAAAATTTAGCGTCTTTCTGGCACTAATGCGTAAAAAGGGAACAATTCGTGTATTACCTAAGTATAATATCTGCGTAACGTTCTCTTCACGTAATTGTAAAAAACACGACAACAGAGAGTATTTGAAATTTCCCAGTTCGCGCAATTATACCAAAAGGGGACAAAGTTTCTAGTTCACGTATTAATGTAGTAACAACCAGGCCGTTAGTTTTTAATGTTAAAGTTCCAGATGTCTCAATTAGAAGGAGGTAGTGTGTCTGTAATGGATATACAACATATATTCACGACAGATCCCGCACGGAGTAGGCATAAGTGCGGGATAGTCATAAGGAGAAAGAAGGAGCCGAGTGGTATAAATAGAATAAAGGAACAGAAGATGTTCATTCTGGATGAAACTTGAGGCTATCTGTAAAAGAAGACAACGACAACACACATACGCACCAAGCCACGATCTTACTTCCTACATATTTACTTCTCTTTTCATACAAGTACAGTCCACGAAACATTCATGGGCGAAACCGTGACATATCCATAGTATAGATAATAGTAACGACAAACATTAAAATATCTTATCCTATCCATAAAAAGCCAAACTTGGATACACACTGAACGAGGCGACATCTACCGAATCATTTTGTGAATGAAAATATTGCTCGGATCCACTAAAACGTAAAGTATAATTTATTCGGCCCTGCCAGTTGTATGGGATTAGTATCATACCGACAGTGCCACCTAACGGAATAACATCTCTGATAAATTATTCTCATACCTACAAAATACATACAAAAGTGTAGGAGAAATAAACTTATCACTAGACGACTACCAGTAGGCAGATGATATTTAGGAATGAGGATAAAACACAAGCGTCATGGCGTTCATTGAAAGATTCCTATATCCAGCATGAAGGCTGAAAAGGATGATGATTGTAACATTAGTTATAGTACGCATGATTATTGAATAAATAAAATAAAAAAATCAAGCAGACAAGTCTTTCATGACTACCCGACTCCCATGGTTATCCACATAATATTTATGCAGATGTGTTGCTATCCACCCCCCTCCCCCTCCACGGTGAACTCACTAACTGCACAAAACGCGACAGCATAGCTGTCACTTTGCGGTGCCTACTGCGGTCGATTGCCAAAAATCAGGCCATAACTTGGAAAATTAAAGTTTCTAGTTGCGCATTTTTAGCATGCAGTCGGCTAGACGTAGCCTAGTTGTGCCTGCCCAGGGCGGCTTCAACGCATGCTGCGTCATGTCTTACTATAATATAAAACGTATGACCGATTCATCGCTTTGGTTATATTTGGAACGTAACGTGAGCTTAGCAGTTAAATAATCGACCTTCAGGTATTTTTATCGCTTCCTTATGAATCTATCCTTGTACTTGGTGCGGTCACGGCCGCCGCTAACATCGAACGTCCGCTCACCTCCAGAGCCGCTACCCGAATGGCCTTCTTGTTAGGTGAGCGGGGGGTGGGGGGAATGTTTACCCTTCCCTCGCTCGTACCAGCTGAGCAGCGGCACGCTATATTTAGGTTGCCGTAAATACTCGCTCCAAGTACGGAACGCCACCCCCGGGAGGGTAGAGGTGGGATGTGGGGGGCGGGTACAAGTTGAAAGTTCGCCCCCGAACACGAGTTCGCGCTTCTAAACGTTTTCTTTATTTAAATTCTGTTGTAAGTTCGTCCGTGATGCACTCTTTACTGAATTTGCGATCGCAAAACATGTTTCTCTTTTTTATGTTTCAAAATATGTAAGAGGCATCTGAAAATGACACTTAGTGGCAGTACAATTTCTAAAGATAAGCTCTCAAAGTTAATTCAAGCTTTTGCGCACATGCTAACGCCGGGTCCGTTTCGCGCGATGGTTAGATCTGCATACATGTATCTAGAGTTCTATATGCCTTCCAATACGGCTTAACGTATTTTAACGTAGGTCATTAGATTTTTCTAGATACCTTGAGCCAAAAAGATTTTTAACCATACATATAACACATAGGATACAAACACGTGAGGTTGATTTTTTTCTTAACCAACATATCTAGTGGGGTATTTATGTAAGGTTTAAAACAATGCTACCAAAAAAATATATTTATGGAACCAAATTTAATTAAAACAAATTCATTTAAAGGCCAAGAAACCCGACAACTAGGTAATTGTAAAGAAAGACGAAAGGGCCTATGTACCCGCTACTACAGTCGAGCGACTTTAAAAACCTTGGAAAAAAATCTACTTGGTAAACAGTGTGTCCCAACTGTACAACTAATACGTTTTTTCTTTCTTTTCAGTTAGTAGTCGGGTTTATTTTTATTACCTTAAATTTTTTTTGTTCATTCTTTTTGCCCATCTCCTCTTGTCTCCTCTATCTTCGTAACCTTCAAAGGTTTAAGCAGCTCCTTCTCTTTTGGCTCTTTGGCTTCGTCACATCTCTCTACAGAACTCCTGTTCCATTCATTCCAGACAATGTCAAACGAATGTTGAGAATCTGTGGCATACAGTTCATGTTTCGGATCGTGGAAACTGGCTATGCTGATGACCGGTGCGGTTCCACCAAAGGCGATCCGATCTTCATGGCTCGTGACCGCCAGGACTGAACCTGGGACCGCGTAGGAGGCGGTTATATAGCGGTTGTGCATGTTGATGACCTCCAAACACCCAGTGCCGCTGCCCCCGATGATCCCATATTTTCCCTTCCTGTTGTACTGAAAGAATAATATATAGCCCATTCAATAATATCTTTCTTTTTCTTTTTTTTCGTACCTAAACTTTTGCTGTGGAAGCGAAAATAAGCCCAATACAGCTTCATCGGATTGCTATGAGTGCTCGTCGGGCAACGAGACGAGAAAGATGAAGTCAAAAAGGGGTCCGACGCACTACTCTCCTGCAGATGGGAAAGATGCATCACGATATGAGAATATTTATAACGGCTAAATTAACTGTTATTACCATGGTCAGAGAGACCGCGGAGTCCCTAATGTCTGAGCCGTCGTGGCAGCTCGCGCACGATAGCCAAAGTTGCCTCGACGCTGACGTGAATGAATGGCTCATGGAGAGGATCCTGATTATCCTCTTTATTAGATATACGTTCTATGGTAGAAGTACCCAAATATTGAAAATTAAATCGACGGCGACAATATTTTTCCTACTGTTTCAAGGAAGAAAGGTGTTTTATCAATCTTAAATGGCTGAAGCCACAGCAGTGTATTATTATGGTTTGCTCCGCTAACTAGAAAAAAATGTCTATTAGTCGGTGACTAAGTATCGGGTGATCCTAGTTCGTGCCCTCACGAAGCAGCGAAAGCTTAATCAACAAACCATATCACTAAGCCGTTCAAACGAAACGAAATTCAAAATATTCGGGGTAAATAAAAAAGCTAATTACTCCACGCCACCGTACGATCCAGAGAACACAGCAATAATAATCCTAATCGAAAACGGGATGGGGACGATTAATTACAACTCCATGTACAACATACTATTAATTTGTTCTGTTCGGACACGACAATATAAACATCTGGATAAATTGCTTATCGTTTATATTCGCTTGACTGTATCTATATTGATATTATAAAGAGGAAACATATGATTGTTTGTTCGTTTATATTAGGAAAAGGCTACGAAACTACTGGAGAAATTATTATATCTTTCCTCCATTATCTGTGATGAGTATAGGCTATATAAAAATATCAAAAACTTTAGAAATCAGTATGAAAACTTTCATAACATAACAAAGAGTGTGAAAAATATCCTAATAAATCCCTTTATACATTATTAGCACGACCGGGAGAGTACCTCCCGCTCACATAACATCGCGGTAAAGTGAGCTAGCGCTAGGCCGTCGCGTCGTTTCGCGCGGATTGTGAATCGCCGGCGACCCATAGGAGGTTAGGAGGCAAGGAGAGCAATGCATCTGCATGACAATAATGCAGATGTCTGTGGGTGTCGGTAGTCCTCAGAAGGCTTAGATTTCTCATTTGCCCTCCTATACTATAAAAAAACTACCTTACGACTACGAAAAAACACGAAATAGGCACAATTAGTGACCAATTGCACTTATTAAGATATTATTTAACTTCCTCTTATATAGTGCCTCTTTCTACACAGCAAAAATATCGTAGGCACTGCCCAACCAGCCATTGATGAGTTGAGAGGGTAAAACACATTGCATTCAGCCGCCGTGATGGCGTGTCTCTGATTTATAAGCTGGCTCAACAACTGTGAAACCTGCGGCCACACCTGGCTCGACCTCCAGTAACGGCAAGCGTAGATGTACTCGCCGTCGACGTCGGGCCGCCGGTTCTGCGCGCGGACGACGCTGAGCCGTTTCTTGGCCACTATGTCCCACACGGTCAGTGCTTCCATCGGCTGCCAGCTACCAGCAATACATTGGTCTCGCTACAAAAAACACGCACCTTTAGTAGCCTAATGAGCTTTCAAAAAGCTTTTGGTAGCTAACAACAACAACACATCTTCACGATACGAGGAACGCAGAGTGAATGGTAATAATAGTAGAAATGGTAACTAACTACGCTCATGAACATCCATAGAACTAAGGTTTTGCAGATAGTTACCCTTCTTAGGATACAACAGAATATCTCTTTATTTAGCTAATTATTAACCTCATCCTACCTAAGTATGCCACCGGTAACTTATATTACTGTGCCAGATACGATAATATAGCTGTTACTAGACGCCGATATTGTGTGAACAAGCAGGCTCTCCCGAATTTGCCCGTATATCCCACAAACTCCGCTTGTGTTCATGACCTGATGATGTATAGCCTTCCTCAATAAATGGGAATATTGCAAAGCGGACGCGAATTTTCTGTTGACGCGGAGTAATTTACGCGCAATCGTCCTCGGGTGCGGTCCAGTGGTGTGTGGGGCTCGCGGCACATAATAGTGCCGAATACCCTCAAAAACTACTGCGACTGCCTTCAGTGCCGCCTTTGCTGTGTTGCCCCGGAACTATAAATCACCAGGGCACCTCGATGGCTAGTCAGTCTTATAAGCGGCCGACACCACCTCAGAAGGTTTGTGGACACTGGACAATCCCACAATCGGTAGGACAGTGCAATGAGATGAGATTGCCATCCCAGTAGCACCTACTCCAAGATCTTTAGTCCGCTCTTATAAGATGAGTACGAAGAGCAGCTCCCTTGGTTCAATTGGATTCATCCCAGATGTCCGAGTTCACCCCAGGCTGACCCACCCCACGATAAAGATAGAACCATGGTTAGGGACCAGTAGTTCCTGAGATAAGCGTGTTCAACAAAAAAAACTTCAATTTTATAATAATAGATGAAATAATGTGCTTAAAAATTTGCTGTGGAAAAGTTACCCGAATTATAATACCACAGGTATATACACAAGAAAACAATACTCGCTCCCTAAGCTGCACAAGTTCACTAATCAAAAGTAATACTTTGAGGTTTCTTTAACCTCAAAGGCTGTGAGCACAGGGGGTGTCAAACTAACGAGGTGCATCTGATGGAAGTACAAAGCTGAACTTTTAATTAAAACTACCACAGACATAACTTTGTAAAGACCTGGCCGAGTACGTGCTCGTCCTGTTATTTAAGAACTTGATAACTTCTCTTTATTCTACACACGCGAAATTAATTAGTTTTATACTGCTACTAGGTTTGTCCCGTGGTTTACCACTTCATTCATTTCCTACGAACATCGAAAAACACTAATTCACAAACCTAACGATAATGTACTTCGGATGAGTATGGTCAAAAACACCGTGAAATGAAAATTTTATGAATCGAACATCGTCAGGCACTCGAAATCAAAAGTATTAATGAACTATGAATGAGACCTGGGACGACATGGGATTGAAGTTTACTCCTTTAGAACTGATATCATTTTAAAGTACGCTTAAAATGATATCAGTTTTTATGGAGTTTACTCCTTGAAAACTGATATCATTTTAAAGTAAGATGTGTGCGGGAGACGTAAACGACGTAGGCTCGATAAAGCGTAGAGCATTACGCTGAGCGAAATTGTTACACTCGATTTTACTATTAAATTTTTTATTCATTTTGTGGGTACTATGTACCTTTTATGTTATATAAGATAAACAACATTCGAGTCCTGTAATGGTAAGTAACCACTAACGCTCATAGAAATCAGCAACGTATACGTTATCTGCCTTTTAGTAACTTTTAAGCTCTTCTCTTAATGGTCCAGAAATGCGCGAGAGAAAACTGCGCTTAAAGATGTTTTGCCGCTGGAATTTTGAATTTTGGCGCGAAGTCCTGTAACGAAATTCAGCTGCAGGTGCTGGTCCAAAAAATCCTTGGAATGCTCCCCATGATATATGCAGTGAAGGAGACAGCGAACTGACATCGCTACGCATGACAAGAGTCAAAGATCAAGTTGGCTTAAGAACATTGGCTATCGATGACTCGAGTCGGTCAGCGTTGGATACGATCAAACCGAATGAGCTGATATTTCGGGCACCGTACAACATGTGTGACTGAACCCAAGATTCGCAAATTACGATGAGCAAGTGAGAAGTATTTACTTATATTATTATATAAAAAAGTACCGTCACGCCTACTATCCTCAAAGAGGTAGCCAGAGGTGTGCTAGTACATCCACAACTCGTAAGTCCAGTAGATATACTGGAACACCCACGAATAGCCAAGGTACTGAGAGGCCCATGATGTCATAAGTGATAAGTTCGGGCACATTCCAATCCCGGACAATGTAATGCATGCTCAGAATAATCTGAAAAACATTTAATCATAGTTGCCCGACCTGGGGATTGAACCCATTTCCCACCGTTACACCACACAGACGATTATTACTATGTAATTTCAGAAAAAGTATAACGAACTCTAAAAAGGTTTGATAGCTTAATTAAAACCACAAAACTTATTAGCCGAATGCATCAGGAGTTGGTGTAAAATTTAATTATATTACGATTTCGTGATTTGAATTTTCGTGCTGCATTTCCTACTGAGCGCAGAGTTTTCGTTTTGTTTCTCTCCAAAGAACATTCGTGCCAAATTTCAGCTTCCTACGTGCAGTAGATTCGGATATGTGTTGCTTGTCACTTGTCAGGCAGTCAATCAGTCTCTCAGTGACGTAAGATTTATATAAGACTTTCTTACTTATTTGTATAAACTACGCTTTTCTGTTAATGACGTGAATCTAGGTTTAGTAGACGCAGCGGTGTTTCTTGGGATGATACTAATGCTAAATTGCAGTGTGGTCCTCATATTTCAAGATTTGAGAATAAGGTTAGGTCAGCAGCATATGCTGTTAGTAAAATGCGGCAGTATTCTGATGAAACTACGGCAAGATTAGTTTACCTTAGTTAATTCCACAGCATTAAGTCTTTACTTTAGTTAATTCTATAGCATTAAGTCTCACGGCATACTGTTGTGGTAGAATGCAGCCGACATCAATACTACGTTAGCCCCTAATTCTTCAGCAAAGAGATAAGTTTTAATAAATTAGAACACTGACTGTTTATTCACAAGATATTTTAGATAACGTAATGTGACACACATTACGTTATCTAAATAATATAAATGAACTTGATAAAAAAATATGATAAATTGAAATACTCGTACTCTAATAAATAAATAAATCTCTAACTGATACTATTAATAGCAAAAGAACGTTTTTGTGGTAAAGGATAAGGGATAGGAAGGAAAATTTGGAAGATACCACAACATAGGAATGAAACTCTCCCACCGGGCAGTTTCGGTATTGTTATAATAAAAATTACTAGAATGTATGTAACTTATGTATATTAACTCGAGTCATCAGTCCCGCTGAGTTTGTTTCGCCGATTCTTCTCAGGGTCAGGGTTTGGGTTGAACCGGTCAAAAAGAGATGTGTAAAATGTTACTTTTAATCAAATATTTTGAATTTGTGAAGGTGCACATAGCTTTTTTTTTGGCTCCACATATTCATATGAAGGTTCTGATGATTAAACACGTTAAATGTTAAATCTACTTAGCTTTTAGTATCGCCTATTGTTTTTTGTTGCTACTTTTTTTTACTTTTTCTTTGTTATGATAACTTAAAACAGGTGTTAACACTGCATTACACTTCTTTGAAGTTTGTAAAAGTTGTAGATAATCTTTAAAAGATGGCATAGCATCTGCGACTACTCTCACTCATAGGTGGCCGGTTATACATCGATAAATTTCGTCACAAGTTAAGTGTTAAGTAGATTTCAAATTACGATTTTGGAACATTTTTAAATATTTAAATTAAAAGTTATGTTCCAAAGTTTTAAATCACATTTATGTTATCCTAGTTCTATGAAAGAAAAATACAGTAAAGAAATCTATTAGGTAGGTACTTAACTGCTCTATGACTTTTATTAGCTTTAAGTTAGGAATAGCTTTTTTTTTTCAAATTATACGTAAAAATTTCATTGAACAATATGTGATATTATTGAACAAAATTTCATTGAATAATATCTGATATTATTGAACAAAATTTCAGTGAATAAAAGATTACCCATTTTCTCGTGGCGGTCTCACAGTAGATAAATCATTTATCATACGCTGATGAGAATGTGTATGATGTGCGTATTAAACAAATATTAAACGCGTAAACGGCACGCAATTGCGTATTTTCATAGCAGGTATAATTTATCACACGCTGTTTCGTAAGCGAAACTTTGTTCTGGAATAATCTCACTGAACATCCATTAAGTATTCGGGCTTGAGGTAATGAGCGGCTATTTGTTAGAGCGGTAAAATTTATATTTGGGCTAAGTCTAAAAGTTGAGTCGGCACGCCAATAAGATTACCGAACCGACAGTCTGTATGACTGACTTTTGTTAATTTTTAGGCGGCGTAGTCTGATGATCAAGGGAGGTAATGCTTCGTGTTCGAGCTCGAGATGATTTATTATTAGTGGTATTATATCTTGAGGTAATTCAGTATTCAGGAAGCAAATTGTAAGAGGTTGCACATATTGTATTGTGTCCAAATTAGGCCAGAACGGCCAGGGTATTTTCTGGGCTATGCTGACTCACTTCGACCATATGTATATCATAATGGGACAATGACTGTTTTTAGTAGTACCCTAAGAGCACCACCATAAGAGAAGTACTCGAAACATGCATACATACACACACACACACACACACACACACACACACACGCACGCATGCACGCACGCACACACACACACACACACACACACGCACGCACGCACGCACACACACACACACATCTTCACGCCAGTTCACTAACTGGGCAGGCAGAGAGAACGGATTGCCACGCAATACAATCCTTACATACCTGCCTTGCCCTCTCCACATTCATTCATGTCTTTACATCACCTTCCCGTACCCGATCAATCTAATCACGATTGACGATTGGTCTTCCTCATCTTACCTACATCTTTCCATTTGCATTGTATCATCTCTTTACAAAACATATAAATTTTTGTTAAAAATAACCACTCACATTTAAATCGATGCTGTCACTGCAGATGTTGACTCCCTCGAATGTCATCATACACCCAACTTTGCAGCGCGTGTCCCAGATCTGGAACAAACATGTTTGTGACATATCGAGAAATGGGAATTGAAGATCAACGACAAACTGCAAGTATGGTAAAGGTATACATATCCTGAGTTTACCGTCTACAATTACGAAACTTCTTCTTCAACTAATTCAGGATACCTTGCCTGAAGTAATAATCATGCATTTCGTTTTCATAGCACAAGAGACACAAATCTGACAAAAGGCAGTTGTACTTTTGAATAGTATTTGAAGAGAATAATGACATTAGTATAAGTATTGTGCAGATGTTTTGCACTCACTCCCTTATCTAGTCCAATGGGGCGACGGAAACACACAAACCACTTGAAGAGCAAAGCTGTCATTTTGCATCGGTATCATATAAGCAAAATCCACTACACGGTGGCTTTGTGTCGGTGTCCTCCACACGGGCCAACCTGTTATCCCTAAAACGGTCGCCATCACTTTGCCGGCCGACAAAAACGTTTTTGCTTTCTTCGGCGCAGGTTTTCCGCTCTCGGTCCACTGCTTACATTGTTCTAATGTTTCAGGAGTATAATGATGCATCCATATTTCATCTAGTGTCATATAACGCCGCAAAAATTTTTAGCCATCGTCCGACGAATCGTCCACTCAACATTGCTTTTGGTTAACAGTGAGCAAACGCGGCACCTATTGCGCGCAAAGCTTTTTCATTCCCAAATGTTGGTGTAAAATGTTAAAAACGCGTTCAGAGGAAGTGCTTGCTATTTCTGCTATCTGCCGCATATTTAAGCGCCGATCATTCAAAACGATTGTTTAATCTTTTTGATCAGGTCCGGAGTTATGACTCCATTTGGACGGCTAGACCTGTCTGCCACGTTTAAAATCAGTTACCGAGGTGTGTATTGTACACAACGCAGGAGCAATATTACCTAAAACACGTAAAATTTTATCACTGCACGAATGTCCTTTCTTTCAATTAAGAGAAAATTACGGCACAAAAAGTTCTGGGTCACACAAACTCTATTAGAACGAATAAACTCAAATTTGGCGTTCCATGTTCGAAAAGATGATAGAATATAATGTAATAAATTTTGCTTTTTTTAAAGTTCGTAGTTTCGGCTAGTTGTCAATCAGCCGTTGTATATAATTTTAACTTATGTTACAATAATTGAATTAAAGATTTACAACAAAAATATATCTTCGTTAAATTACTTACGGGCTGGCAGGGACAACCGAGTGTACAGGTCACGATCCTCACATAATGTATGCGTTTCTTGCTGTCACATCCATTGCTCTCTTTATACAAACACACCGATTGCAAACATTATTTTAATTATTCTTTCTGGTATCACAGGGAAATTCATTTACGCACTGTTGTCGGTCGGCGGGATGTATGTGGAACTCCAAAACCCCGCGGATGCCATCGGCCGCCTATATTAAAGTGCGGCAGATCTCTCATCAACAGGGCACAGGCGAAGATTTAGTTTAATTATGAAGTCGCTAAATGTGGGCCTCTTAAACAGGCTCGGAGTCACTCAGCGTGCTATGAAAAGAGCCATGCTTGGTATTTCTCTGCGAGATATGGTCCGAAATTAGGAAAACCGCAAGATAACCTTTGTAACCGACATAGCTCAGAGAATCGGCAAGCTGATGTGGCAATGGACAGGCCACACTGCTCGAAAAACCGATAACCATTGGGGAAGAAAGGCTCTCGAATGACGGCCTTGCACTGATAGACGGAGTGTGGGACGCTTTCCCGCCCGATGGATTGAAGACTTGGTTAAGGTGGCGGGGAGCCGCTGGAGGCAAGTGAGTCGTGTCCGTGACCCATGGCGCTCTGTGGTTGAGGTCTATATCCAGCAGCAGATGACGTCCGGCTAATGTGTCTGGCAAATCGATGGGTGGAACCTGAGTAGGTTATTTCACAGTTACTAACAGGGCACGGGTGCTTTAGAGGACGCCTTCACAGGATGGGGTTATGTGACCTGCCATCATGTGACACTGTGGGAATGTGACTTGTACAAAAACGAGCGAAATATCACGTTGGATGGGATACCATCCAACGTGATATTTCGCTCAACAGTGTCAACGGACTCAACAGTATCAACGGACAACAGTGGACCCAGTCTATCAGCAGGATTTCGTCGCAACGAAACAGAGTCTTTGTCTTCTTTTTTTTAATTGAGGACGTTTGTGCGTAACATAACTGCATCAAGATAATCAGGACTGACGAGGCCGATGATAAGTTGTTTTCGTGATGAAGTCGGTTAAAAAATATTTAAATATTTGATTATGTAAAATTTTGGGAATTTGTGCATGTGAGTGTGTGTAATGTGTGTGTAAATGTGTGAATGTGTAATTTTTTACATTTTATTTACACGATATTGATTTTACAATACACGTATAACAAAGACTTCCATAACAATTTTATTACTCTGGATACCAGCACCGTGAAATTAATTACCACTCAGAAAGCACTTTGTATTCAATGTTGTTTTTATAGATCCTTGACCTTCATTAACTTTGCCAGGTATGCCCAAGTATTGCTTAGTGGGTTCAAGCTTCTACTTTCTTTAAAATTTATATAAAAAATACCTGTACCGGCGGTTTCACAGGTAATTTGGAAGAAGTAACGGATAGTCGCTTGTAGTAATGAAGTTTTACACAAATTGTCGACCCCAGAAATTAACACAAAATGGAGTCAAGTTCGATCCTGAAATTTACAAGACTGTTAACGAAACAGAAAAGGAATTGTTCTCATTCCATAAATTAGAAATAAATAACATACATTATTATTTGCTATTTACCAAAGTACATCATTTTGACGAACCATCATGTCCCGAAATATTCAAAACTTTGAAAAATGTTCGCAACGAACTTCTCAAGTCAAAAGACGTGAAAGGGATTAGCATCTCAGACTTGAAAAATCCATTTGAAAAATACTCTTTTGTAAGAATTTATAATATAATGTCATACCTTTTTAATAATACAAATATCAAAATCAATATATATATCATAATAAGATAATATACCCCACATCTACCGAAATTAAGAAAATATTATTTGAGAATCATGATATCCCAGTGGCGGGCCACTTGGGGCTCTGCCCGTATGCATAGCCGAATTAAAGAAATGTACTATTGGAAGGGAATGCGCAGTGACATAGAAGCTTATGTTAAACAGTGCAAATCCTGCCAGGAAAACAAAGCCCTCAGACAGGCTAATAGAGCTCATATGCAGATTACTAGTACTTCTTCGGCTCCAGGACAGCGGATATCCATGTATATCGTTGGACCACTGCCCGAAGCCGGGACAGCTAAACTGAAATTCATATTGACTATACAAGACGATCTAACTAAATTATCGACTGCATATCCCATGCGCTCCACCACAGCCGAAGAAACTAGCGAATGCCTCCTCCACTATATATCCATTTTCGGTATCCCTAAAACTATACTCACTGACCAAGGTACAAATTTTACATCTGACTTGTTTAGGAAAACCTGTGAGTTCCTTAAAATAAAGAATTTATGGTCCTCACCATATCATACACAGACGCAAGGTGCTTTAGAGCGAAGCCACTCCACACTGAAAGAATACCTTAAATCTTACATTAATGAAGAAGAAATTGGCCTAGATATGTATACACAGCTATGTTGGCCTACAACACGTCCGTCCATTGCACAACACACTTCACACCACACGAACTAATGTTCGGTAGCAAACCGTTCATACCCAGCTCTATATATAATGAACCCCAAGGAGCCACATATCCGGATTATGTGCGAATGCTTCAGAATAGACTAAAGTATTCAGGAGTGAAAGCATTCGATTTTTTAAGGAAATCCAAGGAAACCTCGAAATCATATTATGATAACCGTGCTAGACCAATTACCTACAAAGTAGGCGATAATGTCTACTTAAAAAAACATCTAAGATTACGTAAGGCACTCTCTCCTTTATGGAAGGGACCATATAAAATCATAAAAATAAATGGTAATAACACACTAACTCCATTAATAAACAGACGGCTCGTCACACATCATTACGATCAAGTAAAGCCAGCTGATATAACAAGAATGTAGACAGAATATAATTGTACACAGTAGCAATTATAGTTAGGATAAGTCTCAATATTGATAAAAAATAGTAAGTAGTATAATAGTGAGTACTTAGATATAAATAGCCTTTCTTATTCGTTCTTTCTTCTTTATATTCTATTTATTTTCCTCTCTACTAGGTGTCCAGAATGGTGTCTATCCTATCAGGACTTCTTTCACCCTATCTCTTCAGGCTCTGGTCTTTATATCGACTATATAGGTACACTCGGCATAAGTAACACACACCTGAGGGTTGTAATACCCTTAGACATATCCCATTTGAGGGCTCATATAGACGCCATTAACTATAATATAAAGACAACTGAAAACCTGTGTAATCGAACATACAAAATGCCGATAGATAAAGAATGCCACAATAGACCCATACCCTTAAAAGCGCGTTATCAGGATTTAGTTACAGACTACTCATCCATCTCACATTTGATAGATAACAGAAGTAAACGAAGTGCATGGATCAGTGGAGCAGGTACTTTAATAAAACATATTTTCGGCAATCTAGATGAAGATGATAGCTTAAAATACAATAAAGCAATAGAATCATTACAGCAGAGTGAAAAACAACTAATTGGGTTTATGAAGGAAAATATATCACTTCATCGCTAACCTCAACATATAATAAAACTATTCATAAAATTCAAGAAAACGAATTGAACCTTAATATGGCTATTGGCAAGCTCACACTCTCTCAGGTTATTGGCAATATTACTGAAACCACGAACGGGTTACAAATTATAACGGCAACCGTAAATGAAATACTTAACTCGCTTGAGGCAACCCTACTTACTCTTTCATTTCAAATACAAGATGTGACCAATGCAATACTATTCAGTAGCGTCAATGTATTGCACCCGGTTCACTGCTGGTCATCTCCACAGAAACTGTGGGGGGTTACGGGCATCGAGGCGAACCTCATAACCCGGGTTGGGCCGCAAGGGGACGACTATCCCCTCGATAACGGGGCCGCAATAAAATTGCGGTTTGCCATCCTGGCTTTTGGCTCAGGGAAATGTAGGCCCGTTTAGGGCCTGTGTCTTATGTGGTGTGTTGTGACTGTGGTGAGTATCGATTGGGTGTGTCATGCGTGCGCATGTGTGATCCTCGTCCGGATCGCAGGACACGCAGTCCCTAGTCCGCTTGGTGGATCACGGGGGGGAGTTCACGCGGATACGGTCTCCCGTCAGGTGGTCGCGCATGCAGCGGGGCCAGGTCACATAGATGAGTATGCGGTCCATTGTCTGCCCTATTGAACATAGCGCTCGACAATCGAACCACAAACTCATCCAGCGACTCTATCCGCAAGTCACGCGCGATCACATCGTTGCGGACGTAGCGACCGGCACCCGTGATGACCCGTAGGGATATATTTTGCTGGGCTTGCAGGCGTTTC
>JAFELO010001575.1:340509-372825 GCA_017140195.1 Eumaeus atala
AGTTTTTATATTACAAATGTCATTAATTAGTGTTAAGAAATATATGTTGTTTCACAATATCGCCCTGCCTACCCCATACAATAATGATCAACCAGACACATTTAGCCTAATAATACCGAGCAATAAATACATAGCAATGGCAAAGGACTAGTCCCAGTACTGTACAATAGACAGTATTCAACCCTGTGTATCGGTGAACTCCAATCAATATCTGTGTAATATAGACAATGTGTACCTAACAGCATCGCGCTCGATGTGAGAGCGAGCTATTAACCAAGACTAACTAGATTGCCGTATCAGTGCAAGGTTAGAACAACCACGGGGAAGATAGACATCATCAACCCCATCACAAACAATAGGTGGATCTACGTCCAATCTGAACCATCCAAAATCAGAATCGACTGTGAGATTTCAAAATTATATGAGACCACTGTAGTAGGCACGGGAATAATCGTCATCCCCGACCATTGTATCGGTTACTGTAAGGCGCTCGTACTGATGCCGAAAAATAATGTAATTAACTAAGTTCGCCAATCAGTTACTTACCCGTTTTTAATTTGTCAAACGAAATATATAACATGTATGATTTAGGAAGTATGAACAGTGTTAAGTATAATAGTGTATTTCCGATTAGTCTTGAAAATATCACCAATCTAGATGAAATTGAAGCCGATAAAGCCGCAGTAGCTTCACTACTGGACAGGCTGAGAACCATAGAAGTTAATCAAGAAGATTTCAGTCAATCGGGAACACAATATTCTATAAGTTTTATTATAATATGTATATCACTAAGTTTATATTCATTTTATAAATTAATAAGATATTTGTGTAAACGCAACCGTCAATTCTGGGCCAATGACAATCGCATATCAGAACCAGTAAATTCACTTCAGAACACTATCGATATAACTGAAATAGAACTTGGCATTCCGGCCGAGACGGAGACGAACTCTGGTGCTCCCACCAGGAGTCGCCTCTAGCTGAAGACTTGTACTACCCCAAGTCTTCTCTAAAAGGGGGAGGTGTTATGTCCAGAGGTCGGAGGCTTTAATGCTGAATACGCCTGATTATGGCCCATCAGCATTACACGCTCGGAACCTGAGCATTACTCTTATCCCGGCAGCTCAGTCTCTATCCATACATCAGACCTGACGGTCGCGTACAATTTTTATATCCATTTGTAATAAGTTAATTATAATATTTTACTATTTGTTCCTAGCAGTAATAAAAATTATTTTTTAAAAAGACTTTCCATTAAATCCGTCTAACAGATGCCTCCATAATCGCGACAAATTACACTGCAAATCTAAAAATAATCCGGATAATATTGTATTAAAAATAACATCTTACACTAGATATAGAAACTAACGCCACAAAATAATACGATAACTTCAAAATTGTTGAGAAAAAAATTATGAGAGAGCTCAAGTAAATGATAATGTAAAAAAACCCCTAAAGCTCTTTGGAAAATTATCGAATCACTATGTTATACAAAAAAAAATATATGTAAATTTATACAATTTTACTGAAGTCTCTACTTCACCTATAGAATCAGCCAACTTCATCAATAATTACTTTTCCAACATAGGGGAAAACCTTGCAGAAAAGCAAATTAATTCTCCCCATTCAGGTGGCATTCGGTCATCTACTATTCTTCAATCCTAAGCGCTCCAAGTTTATTTTGCATGTTATATTTTTTGGCAGTGGTCAAAATTTGAGTTTTCTGTATATAGGAAGATAGCTCACTACAATGGGTTTACTGTTTCCTTTATTATGAAACATGTAGATATCTTTAGTGGCGTTGTTTTACTGGCGTTACTTTGTAATTCAACCTGCAGAGATGACGACGGATGAGTGATCATGTCCATCAGAATCGTTTTTGTCTCACTTTCACATTTCTGAAAATTCTTAATTTCAAGTGAGCTTTTTCTATTCGATTTCTGGAGTTCTTCAACGTTATTTTCTAGTAGATGAATCTATATTCATAGTTCTTGTATAGCTGTTGTTGCCGCTCCATGGATTCGACTCTTACCTTCATATCTTCATATTGACTAGATATAAATGACATAGAATCCTCAATTGTTTTCAAAGACGACCTAATCTGAATTTTGTCGTTGTTCTGTTGGGTCATCCATGTAGTTAGTTATTTTCTCGTCTCGTCTCGTCGTCCTCGACTTTCATTTCTTTCTTAAAATCTGATAGTTAGATAAAATCTGATCTGGCGAATCCGTATCGGTTCCAATCTAGAATCCGTATAGTTTCGAGTCGGAAATCGATTTTTCTGGTGTGCGCATCATTATTTTATTTCGTTGACTGTACAAAGTACCAGGATCACAGAAGTTAAACTGTAGTATGCATAATCTTAGGGCGGCGCGTGCGCTTCGTAACAGCCCTGTGTCAGCTGCTATTGGTCAGTGGGGGTGGAGCTGACGTTGACCAACGACTTACAGGCGAGGGTAATAGATAATGGCGCTAGTCCCGGGCGGAGCTTGCTCACTCAGCATGGATGGCTTAAAGTTAGCAACGATCTATTGGCGTTTATGCAGTACTAATTAATTTACTTTAATTTTAATTATCTTTTAAAATTTAACAACATTTTTTTGCACGTCAACACTTGGCAGCGGTCCGCGGCCAAGAGCCAAACTTATAGATAGATGTATGTATAGATGATATGTACACATACGTATAGATTGATGTCAGTATTCACAGTGTGAGTGTGCGCGCGCATTGTAAAAGTTCAGTCTCATAATATTTTCTTCAAAATGCGCTATTGTTTATCATAGTATTCCGTAAATTCTTGAATAATATTTTTTTTTGCTGCTTCAATTAACATAAAGTAACAACTGAACCAGAATCTAGAATGTTCAGCCTTCTTTATCATTTAATGTATTGTATCTGGAGTCCTAGTGTTTGTTAGTGGTCAAACTCGTCCATAACAGTCATCGACGTTTTAACCCATAGGCGCCTAATGCCGGACGAAAATTTTCTGGCTAGACATCGTGTGACAATTTAATTCTATAAAAGGAATTAACAGGATATAAAGGGGCTGTTAGACGTTTAGTTAGTACTCTTAGATATATTGATTTCATCATGGCCTTTCCACATTTACAATTAAGAACAGTCTTAAGATACTACAAAAACAAACAATAGAATCAATACTGTTTTTAATTAGGGTTAGTAAAAAGTGGGGGTATGAAGTCTTATTTGGCAGTTGTCAAAGAATCCTTCCTCGGTACTTACATCCTTTTTAATCGTTTTTTTTTTGTTGACGCGAGGAAACGCATTTACTCGCCTTCACTGGCCCTAGCTGGGGTCCAGTGGTGTGTGGGGCTCACGGCACATTACAGTGCCGAATACCCACAAAAACTAAAGCGATTGACATCAGTGCCGCGTTTGGTGAGGTGCCCCGGAACAACAAATCCTCAGGGCACCTCGACGGCCAGTCAGCCTCCTAAAGGGCCAACTCTACCTCCACAGTTGGTGTCGTCCCGCACTACAGGACAACCCCACCAACTTTGGAACAGTGCAATGGAGTGAGGTTGCCATCCTCGCCCCTTGCCCGTGCGTAAAAGCGCCTCCTCCAGTTACTCTTTTGGCCGCTCTTCTTATAAGAGGCGTGCAAAGAGCATCCTTTCGGCTTCGCCTGGGTTCACCCCAGGCTACTGAGCCCCACCGCCACGACATTTCTACATGCCCAAACCAACGGACCAACCTTACACAAATCATTCGAGTTATACGACATTCAATAAAGCTAGCCTCGTTGGGCTAAATTAAATCATTATCCGCCTTCCTTGACACGTTTTAGTTCCTAATTTTAACACTCGCGGCCATGCAGGGCATGACAACAGCATTGTAGGCGACGATTGTAGAATACAGAATAAAAGAAATATGCCCAGATAGGCTCGGGGGCTTAGGCAGGCCTTTAGGTTATTTTTTTACTTGCACTCAAAACACTTGGTCTGGTTTGATAATCGCATCGACCACTATCACTACCTGAAATAAAGAGATTTAATAAAACTAAACGTCAGCCGTCATATTGGTGAACGTCTCGTAATGACAATCCGGTTAACCTATCTCACTTCTATATTACCAATGTGTAACTTGTAACAATAGCATATTCACGTATTAAGAAGTATTATTTTGTAAGAATTATACGATGTAACTAGCAGTGCCCCGCGGTTTCACCCGCGTAACATATTGTTATTTATTATATACATTATCCTGTTTCACCACCTTAGGGGTTAGATTTCTAAAAATCTTTGTATATTTATTTTTTTTCGTTTCGCCGACGATATCGCTGTTGGCCGAATCGTTGGAGAGCTTTCAGGAAATGTTCCACAGCCTAAATGAATCCTCCGGACGTATTAGCCTTAGGATGTACTTGAACAAGACAAAGGTCATGTTCAACGAACACGTTCTCCCCAGGCCGGTCAACGTCGATGGTGCTATTCTCGGAGTCGTAGACGAAGACGTCTACCTCGGGCAATTATTGCAGATGTAAGATGTTAGATGCATCTAATATAACTTCCAGAAGGAAGCCGATGGAAGGATGCAGTTGGGTCGGGCAGTATTCCTGAAGCTTCATCATAATCTATGGATGATATTTAGGTAAGTAATTTTTAGGGTCCTATTTTTTATTATTCAAAGGGATTAACGTGCAATTGAAGCCATTAGATAACTACCAACTCTACATAACTATAACTCCGTATTGTTGACCGCACGGCTTACCCGTAAGGTGTTGTCCCAGGCGCCGCTGGCGAAGGTGTTGGGCCGCTGCTCGTGGCACTTGAGCGCGCACACCTGCCCCGCGTGCATGCGCTGCAGCTTTTTCACTATGAACTGGAGACGCAGCTTGTGCACTTTGTACGTCACCTCCACCTATAACGATCATCACCAGAGTAAAGAAAGAAGAAAAAAGAAAAAAAGAATGGAAAACAGTAGCTTTGTGAATAAACCGCGATAAAATCTGTAAATGTATTTTTGGTTTCTATTGCGGTTGATTTAGTAATTTAACAAGTATGTTTCAGAAGTTTTACAGCAAACTGACAAATGAACTGAGATGTCAATTGTCATGACGTCATAATGTATGAAATTATGCTTGAAATGATCTCTCCTTGAAGAGGGAGAGCCTCAGTGGTCTAATGGTTAGCATTTCGGACTTCCACTCAGGTGGCCTAGGTTCGATACCGACTAAGTTTTTCTAAATTATGTTTTTTATTTTCATTCATTATAAGACACCAACAGTATATGCATTAATATAATAACAACGTTAAACATTAAAAATAATTCTGAAGTGTGCACATTTACGGGCAGCATTCGTATTATGTCTATTTCATAATAAAGCATTGGCTTTATTTATATGCTTTTAAGCAGCTAATAACAATAATTTATAAAAAATGAGGAATAAGTCAAGAACTTATTTGATAAATATAGGAATAAAATCACCGTAAACTCAGTTAAAACAAGTTGACGATAAATTCCGATTTAGGCGAATTTTATGCCGATACATATGCTGTGTATAGGGAAATTTGGTTTCTCAATGGCTTTAGGCGTTCAGCAGAGGATACGGCTTTAGAATAGAAAATAAATTCGAATGATCGACGCTTCAAGTTGCGGAAGATAGCAGAGATGGTAATAATTTCCTCTGAACGCGTTTTTAACATTTCACACCAACATTTGGGAATGAAAAAGCTTTGCGCACGGTGGGTGCCGCGTTTGCTCCCTGTTAACCAAAAGCAAAGTCGAGGGGACGATTTGTTGCAGTGTTTGGCGCTATTTTAAGCCTGATACTAGTGAGTTTTTGCTGCGTTATACGAGACTAAATGAAACATGGATACATCATTACACTCCTGAAAGAACAATGTAATGTACTGAGAGCGGAAAACCTGCGCCGAAGAAACCGAAAATGGTTTTGTCGGCCGGCAAAGTGATGGCGACTGTTTCTTGAGATGCTTGAGGGATTATTTTAGTGGATTATTTGCAAAGAGGAAAAAGAATAAATGGAGAATACTATGCTAGCCTGCTGCAAAAAATTATTGAAAAAATCCGAAAGAAACGGCCTCATTTAGCTAAGAAGAAAGTTTTATTTCACCACGAAAACACACCTGTGCACTAGTCAAGGATTGCAGTTGCCAATTTCCAAGAATTACGGAATATATAATAATTTTCCAAGAAGTTCGAATTGTCACCGCATCTCCCTTCTTATTCCCGAATCTCAAGAAATAGTTAGGTGGCCGAAGATTTTCATCAAATGATGAAGTCATTGTCTCCGTAGACGAGTTACTTTCAGGGGTTAGAGAACATATTTTGTCAAACTGTTGTAACGGCACTGGAGAAGCACTGGACTAAATGCTTCGAAGTAGTAGTAAACTACGTTGAAAACTATAAAAATTCAAGGAGATTATTAAAGTTTATCTTCTCGTTTCGGATACTTATCAATCTCCCCTCGTAAACATACAGATACAAGATGATACATATATAACTGCAGTAAAATGCATTAATATTCTTCGTATCCCTGCCACCACAAACCTGAGGGACATGACATTCGTCAAAATCACGACGTAATATATCCAACACGATAATTTTTCACAGGCCATGAAACGTAACACGCTTTATGAAAAACATGTCCCACGGAATTCCAAAGAAAATGTGTAAAAAATGTTATCCATAAAATATATGATAGCCAAAGTGATATTTGGACACTGGAGTTTGTGTGCGTGAAGCTTGAGACAAGATCTCGTGCCCATGTACTTGTCAAAAACAGCTGCACGTTGCGGTGCACAAGTGCGCGGACACATAGCGCCCCGCGCAAAAATAAGTGGACGCCGGGATGGTGTATTGTACGGCCGAACATAAAAATGCAATCCTTGATCGGTGTCCCACTTTGAAGGGTTGAGGACTATCGAGTTGCTCGTAATAAAGCCTATCCGATATTGCCAATAAAGAGAGATTAGGTCCGAGCGTTTTATGGCAAGTCACGAATTTACTGCAACAGCATCACAAACAGTTACTTTTGATCGTAAATCTTATGATTATAACATTGCTGCTTACACTTCAATTAAAAACGTACCCTTGGAAAATTAAAAAAATTTCCATACCGCGTATGTCCATCAAAGGTCTGCTAATGATGAGTGGGCTGATGTTGAGGAGCTTTAAATTTGTTAGTATAAACAAATATATTCCAGTTTTCATAATTAATGTATTGTGCTATGATAATTTGTACTGTGTGGGGGCGGCCTAAGAATACCCTTACCATTAATCCAAGCCCAGGGAGACGTAGGAATCGTCAAAGGGCACTAATCCCTTAAAAATTAAGAGGCTTCAACGAGCTGGTTGTTTGGTGTCCCGTTTGTTTCACGGTGACAGTGTGATAGACGGGAGCACCGGACGGCGCTCGTGCCGAGTGATGGCCGTACCATCAATCGGATCGGCGACAGGCGGCAGTGGCGCCGTTCCGAAACCTAATCTGCGATTGCCAATCTGCCTGCTCAACTTGGCAATTACGATCACTTACCTTTAATGGACGACAACAGCAGAATCCGGCCCCAAGGTCTCAGTAGTTCCACTAGTCCTGGCCATGGTAGCGGTCACGGTAACGGTGGAACAAGGGGGGCTAACTAAACTCCGGGCTACGGATCGCTTCCAACGATTTGACCTAGCTACGTATAACGGACGAACACTTCGACTGGATAACCACTAGTTTAGATGGGAGGTTGAACTGGAAAAAATCCGATGGCACATTCTGTGGTAATGTGAAGTCCGAAGACAAGGTGAAGACACCATAACACTGCCTTGGGGTCGCCTATTCCGCTTAAGGAAAGGCGATTCTCCATCACAAGGCGACGTGGGATTCCTCGTGAATAAGTCCCTCGTATGCAACATCCTCGAAATCTCTAGTATGTCGGGTAGGGTGGCGTATCTCGTACTTAAACTCACTAAGAGGTACAGCCACAAAATGATACAAGTATACGCACCAACCTCGACACATTCAGATGACGAAGTGGAGGCAACTTGTGAGGATGTCTCAAAGGCGTAAGGCAGTAATAACACCTGTAAAGCCCACTTAAATGTTGTTATGGGGGACTTTAATACCAAATTGGGAGTACAAAATGGTGTTGTATCGAACCTGGGACCACACTGGACTGGACTGGAGTCGAAAGTCGAAATCGCAGGGGGCAAATGCTGGTAAATTTCCTCAAGAAGGAGAGCCTCTACTTAATGAAGTCTTATTTTAAATATAGGCACCATAGGAAGTGGACATGGCAGAGCCCCGATACTATGACAAGGAACGAGATTGACTTTATTATGACGGACCGAAAGCATGTATTTTGGGATGTCTCTCTGGATATAGGCATTCGACGCGAGCGTGTGCGTTTAGTACAGTCAACACTCCGACCTAACTTCCGGCAAACCACGGTAGTTAGCGGTAGTAGAAGCTTGGAAGAAGTCATCTATAGCAAGTTATATAAGGCGATCATCCGGACGTCAGCTTGAGTGAGACTAGTCAAGCTCTTGCGCAGCTTAAAGGACAAAAGGCTCCGGGGAAGGACGGAATTACAGTCGAGCTTCCTAGGGCAGGAGGCGAACCTGTGTTACGAGAGCTAAAAAAGATTTTTAATTTTGTCCTTCAGCGGGGCGTACCTCCCAAGGCATGGCTTGGAGGTGACGTTGCTTTAGTTTTTAAGTAGGATGACAAATCACTTCTTTAAAATTACAGACCAATTTCACTTCTTGGCTACCTTTACAAGTTGTTCTTAAGAGTCTTGACGAATCGTCTCACCACAAAGCTTGACGAATTACAGCCACCGGAACAGGCTGGGTTTCACAGAGGATTTAGCACCATGGACCATATATTCACTACAAGGCAAGTTGTACAGAAGACACATGATTACAATCAACCGCTGTGCCTTGCCTTTGTGTACTATGGGAAGCTTTTGACTCTGTCGAAACCTGGGCTGTTCCTGAAGCTCTACAGCAACGTCAGGTCGATTGGCGATACGTCGAAGTACTGAGAGCATTGTATAACGCTGATTTTATGTGTGTTCTAATCCCGGGAGGTCAAACAAGGCCAATCCATTACAATAAAACTACTTTCACGGATTTTATGGCGGTTTATTAAATTATTTATGTAGCCCGACGATTCAGAAGCTTTACAGCAACCATGGTCACGGGTGACCATGGATGCTGTAAAGCTTATATAAATTATATAAACCGCGATAAAATCCGTAAAAGTTTTATTGTAATGTCTAACATTCGCGTGAACTTAAGATATCAATAAAGCCAATCCAGTTGCATCGAGGAGTTCGACAGGGAGATGTTTTTTCTCCGAAACGTTTTTAAGACCTTAAACTGGGCAGATTGCGGCATAAATATTAAAAGTGAGTGAGAGACCTCTCACAACTTCGTTTCACCGACGATATTGTTGTGTAGGCCGAATCGTTGGAGAGCTGCAGGAAATGTTACACAGCCTAAAGGAATCCTCCCGACGTATTGGCCTTAGGATAAAACTGGACAAGACAAAGGTCATGTTCAACGAAAACGTTCTCCCTAGGCCGGTCAGCGTCGATGGTGTTATTCTCGAATTCGTAGACGAATACGTCTGCTTCGGGCAACTATGGCAATTAGGTAGATATAACTTCGAAAAGGAAGCCGATGAAAGGATACAGTTGGATTGGGAAGCATTTCTCCCCGTGATAACCCACGGGGCCGGAACGCCACGTTCTTAATTTATGACTGGTCCGAAAGTTTGCGGAAGCTCATCGGGCTGTTGAACGTGCTATGTTGAGTGTTCCTCTATCCGACAGAATTCGTAACGAAGTCATAAGGTGGAGAACTAAAGTATCCGATATCATACGACGAATAGGCTCGCTGAAGTGGCAATGGTCACACACTCAGAAGAACAGATTGCAGTTGGGCCAGTTAGGTTCTGGAGTGGAGGCCGCCTTTAGGAAAACAAAGTGTTGGTCGACTGTTCCCCAGATGGGAAGACGATCTCCGTGCAGTAGCCGATCTGGGATAGATGCGAGTAGCAGGAGATCGGTAGTCTTGGCGTTTATTGAGAGAGACCTATGTCCAGCAGTGGACTGATAAGGGCTGATAATGATGATAATTTTAAACGGGCTTGACCCACTACTCGTTGTCACCGCTGCTACTCCTGTCTAGCCAAGATCGACGGCGTCAACCACATGCGACCCTCTGATATGATCTCAGGGAGCCCGAGGGTAAAACTAAAACTGTCTTGCGACCCGCAACGATTTTTATCAGAAGAAAACAGGAGGAGTGGTAAGTAATATTTGTATTGCGGTGACTGTAGACTTGTTTTAGTTATGTACATTGTTAGTTACTACACGCGAAGTTGGCAGAGGAGCACACGAAAATTTGGAGTGACTGTCGACCCGCAAAAATATCCGTTAATAGCCAGAAGTTACTTACATATCATTTTTAGTTTAATTCGGCTACAAGGCAACTACGGTACCAGGCTGATTGATAACTTGCCGAAACGGCGAACTTAAAAAAAATACGAAAACAAAATTTATAACATTATATTCTATCATCTTTTCGAATATAGAACACCAAATTTGAATTTATTCGAACTGATAGAATTTGTGTGAACTTAGAATTTTCTCTGCCGTATATTTTCTCAACAATGGAAAGAAGCGAAATTCGTGCGGTGATAAAATTTTACGTTTTAAAAGGGAAAACGGCAACCCATATTAAATATTAAAATAAAGCTAGACAGTGTTTTAGGTAATACTGCTTCTGCATTGAGTACAATTCACACCTCGGTAACTGATTTTAAACGCGGAAGACAAAGCTGCGAAGACGCCACCAAGTATGACCGTTGAAATGATGTCACACATCCGGATATAATCAAAAATATTAAAAAATCGTTTTGAAAGACCGGCGCTATAAGTTGCAGCAGAGATGATAAGCGTTTCCTCTGAGTGCGCTTTTCACATTTTACACCAACATTTGCGAATGAAAAAGTTTTGCGCGCGATGGGTGCCGCGTTTGCCCCCTGTTAACCAAAAGATTCGTCGGAGTGTTTGGCGCTGCTTAAGCCTGATACTAAAAAATTTTTGCGGCGTTATATGACACTAGAGGAAATATGGATGCATCATTATACTCCTGAAATAATAGATGCATTCGTCAAGGGTTGCTGTTATCAAACTCCATGAATTGCGGTTAGAATTGTTACACTGAAGTGAAGTTATCATTTTATGGCGGTGTTATGTATCGGCCCAATTCCATTCCATAGGAGGATCTAGTGTCATGCATGTATGGTACTGTAACCTCTTCCTATGCAGCACGGCATTCCTAAATTTCTCTCCCCACTTTGCTAATCTAACTTAATGTGTATTATTTTAGCTCTTCTGCTACTTTTACGCAAATAAAATAACAGTGCTTGTATTCTCATCCTAAAACAATACAACCTAAAATGTTAATCCAATTGTACTTGTTTTGGAACGTCTCTACACAATCCGATACGACATACTTGCTGAGCGTACGTTAGAATAGTCATTACTACCTTACATTGAATTGAAAAATGCAAGCCGTTCAGGATTATATTAGGGAACATGGAAATCTACATAAACCAATGCATACTCACATATACAATATATAACAAAAAACCTGTTTTAAGAGCATAATCAGAAACGATAGTCGATCCCAAAAAATCCTGTCATTTTGTTAGTACTGTTCAGCTTAAGAATACAAAATGAACTTAATGTCCATTTTGTATCTCCACATTTCATCTAATACAGTAATATTATAATTCGTGAATTGAAATGTCCCGTAGGCCTGTTAGGTTTGGTGGGCCAATCACCGCATTGGAAATGTCCATGATACCGAGTTTACTAGAAGTAATAAACTAGTCTAGTGACAGCTATGGTGCCGTGCATTTGAAAAGCAATTTATGTGCTTATAAACACTTTTTTAAAGTTATTTATTTAATTATTATTGTTAATTGGCCAATATTTGCTTTTATCGATTTTCGATAACGATATACTTTTTACAACTTTTAGTGTAGTAACGACGATCCTGCACATATGTCTCACTCACGATGTATGTTATCGATATTAACATCGTATCGGAAGGTGTAAACACAGTTTGCTGCCAATACCTCAGACTTCAGAGTCTGAGGTATTTCAATATACCGTTTGTTATTCTTTAATTAGCCCTCAGGTGTTTGTTCTTTAACTAAAACACTAAATACACATTCCCTCATACATATTCACGAATCACCTGAGTTAACGGGCTATAACATTAAATTTATCTTTCATTTACTTGTTCTAGCAGTTTGGCTTTATAAAGTTAATTTATTTATTCAATTGTTAACATGAATTTTCATTAATAAGTGACAATACGTTGAATTAACTATAGTCTATCATTTTGTTCACACCGAAGCTGAGTGGCCCTTTTCTTTTCGCTTACATTATAACAGTGCAGGATGACATAGCTAACCCACCATGGTACAAGCCTTGTCGTGGCGGCGCGCGGGGCCGTTCAAAAGCCTGGGTTGAACTTGGGGATTCACCCCAGGCTATTGCTCTATGTTGCTGCTCAATGTACCCCTCTTATAGGAAGAGGGGACAAAAGAGAATGGCGGAGGTGGCTCTTTTGCGGACTGGGCAAGGTGTGAGGTTGGGATTGCACTGTCCCAAAGCACCAAATGACAAAACCTGTCCTATGGAGGATGCGTCGGTCTCTTAGTGGACTGACTAGCCATCGAAGTGCCGCGACGATTTGTTGATCCGGAACACCTCACCAGAGGCGGCACTGACGCCACTCGCGGTGGTTTTTGTGGGTATTCGTGACTATCATGTGCCGCGAGCCCCACACACCACTGGACTCCACCCAGGTCGGTAAAGGCGCTTAAACGTGTTTGACCGCGCCACCAAAGAAAAACGGTGACACAGAGATGCTATCACCTTTCGTGCAGTATGTGACTTTCCGTTGGCTTCTTGGAGTGTAAGAGGAAAAGAGGGAACACATCTACATGTCAACTATGTAAATATATGACTTATCCACAATCTAGTCATACACAAGATTAGCAGTTCTTTCGGTTTTGATCAAAAGCTTGGTAATATCTGGATTAGTCAAATTCGTCACTAACAGTTTCTATGTAACGACTATCACCGGGTCTAGTGGTGGGTAAGTTGGACCACAGACCGTAAAGTCTGGGCTATCAGGTCAAACCAAAAAGTGCTGTCGGGATTTTGAAATTTCTAACAACAAAACCAGTTCGTGGTGTTAGACCCCCGTGCTTCGGGAGAACATAATAAGTCGAGCTTTTTCCGGTCGTGCTGGACTGTCGTCCCGTCGGATTAGGGAAATTAAGGGATTGACGGTGCACTTGTGTCTGACCAGGCACTTGTTCAATATACAGAGTGGGAATTATAATACAACGAAAATGAAAACATTCTCAGAACTAATATATGCGTGCATTGTTGCAAAACCTAAGAAACTACATCGTGTTTAGATTTGTCAAAATGGAAAATAATATTTGGTGACCAAACTTCTGAATATATTTTATCGATGTTTTGTATGTAGGCTAGGAGTTTCATTACACATTCGATGTTCTCATCATAATGCCTAAATAAGGTACAAAGTATTCACCTCTTGGGTCTCCATGTCGAAGACTTTTATTGATGCGTCAGCATAGCCAACGACGAGCCTCCTCCCTGCCTCGAGCACACCCAGGCACAGCGCAGGCGATCTGCCTACCAACATTACAAATTTAACAAGCACTGACAAAGTAATAATGTTAACTAACGAGGGCAGCGCTTCAATTTTCTGTAGTATAGGGATCAAACGACAAATCAGACTACCATTTAGTTTATTTTAGGTCGTCAAACGAGCTATTGGTGCTTTTTAACGACTACCGATGCCCATAGGCACCCGCATTACTGTCATGTAGCTGCGTCGCCTTCTTTCTCTCCTCCCCTCCAAAGGGCCACCTGCTCCCCGGTGGTGCTGACCCGTTTTCGGTGCAATGCACCACTTCACTACCTTGTACTTAATTTAGCTACATTTAGCGCACAGATACATTTCTATCCTTCACTCCAACCCCTCAATAGGCCACCGGCTACTTTCAAACCACACGCAAGCATTGATAGCGATCACGTGGAACGTGTTTGTGGGCGTCGGTGGAAACCAGACGCTCTGTTTGTGTTACTGTAGGCATTATGTAGAAATATGCCTAACTAGCGGTGCCCCACGGACTCACACGCGTAACACCAATCCTATTGGCGTATTGTATGCAGCCTATAATCTTTCTCGGAAATTAAGTTAAAGTACACAAAAAAATATCAAATCTAGCATGTTACAAAGATTAGCACGTTCAAACAAAAAACAAACAAACAACTTTTAAGCTTTATTATATAACGGAACGCGCGCGACGAGAGCTGGCAACACTAAATTTAGATATAGAGAGAGACAGCCGACACTTCTCATGGTCACGGCAAGGCACATTCGGTGATATGGCGACACAGCGCTTATGTCATCAATACAAGTTCATTCAATTAGTAAATATCGAAGGTATAACATTGGAGCATAAAACCCCAACAATAGTTATAACAACACGATGGGGCTCCACACTTTTAAACGCTCATTTAAAAGTTCCATTTATATAAAGTTAGTGTTATCGTCGTAAGTTCTAAGCGGGTTACCTCGACGTAGAACTAATCACCTCACGACTTCAGAAGTGAAATAAAAAATGTCAAAGGAGTTCTACTTTACAATTTATGTTACCCAGTGTCTGAAAATTTTTGAATTAAAACTTCTTTACGATTGACTAGCGGGATAAGCTGGTGAATACGTGACCAGAGCATTATGAAATGTGTGATCGAGGGAGTGCCATGCATGGTACACACTACTTCCTCCTATGCAACGGAGTTGGCCGGCACAACCGGGGAGGTACCTCTCGCTCACATAATACCGTCGTAATTTGACTTTTTCAGTGACGCGTTTCGTGCGGTTTGTGAGTAGCCGATGACTCTTGGGGGGGAGGGAGGAGGGCAACGCATCAGCATAGTAATTATGTGGATATTCATGGCGTCTGTAGTCGTAAAAAGGATCCGATATCTCCTATTCAACAAAAACAGGATATAAGTTAGTAAAGGCAGAGAGAGAGAATTACGGTTTCTATATTATTGTAGAGGCTAGAGATGAGTGCTAGATCCGACCATCTGTAGGGGCAAGGGCATTAGCACCGCCAACAATAATAGCTCCTTCCGAGAATAAAAAAGAGCACACATTTTCTTCCTCTCTTTCTTTCATAACCACTTACGTTTCGTATAACTAAAGAATATTTATTTCAGTCGTAAATTGTTTCGACACCGTGAAATGATATAAAACGATGCCGTCTGCACCGGTATTTACCAAATGGTCCGTTTGCTCGTTTTCCTCACATAAATACAATAAAATAGAGGTACTCCGAGAGTGAAGTGAAAACTTGGTATTCCATGTGTAAATCACACACACACATGTGCACATTGTACGTACATACACAACATCTGTACAGACCTATAAACATATAGAGGTATCGATAACAGTAAAGGTCGCGAGTTCAATAGTTTGTCCCCATCTCAAAAGTGCCCAACGCATTCAATGAAGTTGTCATTTCAAAAACTTCATCATCCCATCATTTATCGGCCCACTACCATGCACATTAAATAAACACCAAAAGGACAACTCTTACGTCCAACCAGGATGGGTTGCTGATCGATGGTTCATCAGCAAGCCGTCTGTCCAAATGTGGCCCCCACTCGAGTACAGCTTGCCCTTCATCTATTATATACTTCTAGTGCTAGTCCACTAGAAGTCACGTCGCGCGCCGTTATCGAACAAAAATGTTCCAGGATCTTGAACAGTTTATCGGATTACGGAACCCGTAATAGGCTTACATTTTCCGTAGCCAAGTCCGAGACTATGACAATTAATTGTCGTTTTAAAAGCGGACCGACCATTAGTATGAATGGCACCTCGATTGCGAGTGGTTTTAATAGGCGAGAAGGCCGCCTGCTCTTTCGGGAAGGTCTCGCGTATCTCCACCTCCTCGTGGGGTGTAAAGTACTGGGCACTTAGGTTCTTGTACCACGGTACCTATGTTGCATACCTGACATATGCTGCAGCGCTTTGGTGTCGACGCTCTCACTTGTATGTTGTACGTTGTTTCGCACCCAAAGGCCAGCTTGGATTTTATTGGCGAAGGTCTACAAGTTATACAGCAGTGCGGCGCTACCAGTGTTGGCCGGCGTACTGCCTGCCGATCTTCTTCGAGCGGGACGCGTGCAGGAGGAATGCGCGGAGCTAAAGGGCAAGGAACGCAAGAAAAACAAAAGCGCTATCGCGGACGATCTCCACTTGGCAGTCACACGGGCTGCGTGTGCCGACGGGAGGGTGCCTCCTCTTTGCAAAAGTTACAACGCGTGCGGCATATCAATGCGTGGAACCTGAGTACGTTATTTCGCTACTATACTAACGGGGCACGGCTGCTTTAGAAGTCGCCAGCACAGGATAGTATTAAGAGACCTGTCATCGTGTCCTTGCGGTCATGAAGCTGAAACCAGAGACCATGTACTGTGGGAATGTGACTTGTACAAAAACGAGCGAAATGTTATGTTGGACGGCATCTATCGGAAGATAGTGGACCCAGTCTTTCACCAGGATTTGGTCGCAACGGAACAGAGTTTTAGGCAATTTAGGACAGGATAGGTAACGACGTAGCTTCATCGAGATAATCAGGATTGACGAGGCCGGTGACAAGTCAAGAATTGCTCGTTGGAGAACAGAACCGGTGAGCAAACCCCCGTGCATCTCCCATGATTCTCTCCGTATACCGAGAGGTGAATAGGAGCATGGATGGAGGTGGGTAAGTGCTCGTTTGCCGCCATATGTCATCGCCGGCATCATCATTATCTTCATCGCCATTATCATCATCAGTAACAACAGCTGCAGTCGAGAATACTCATCGTCATCATTATCAGTCCTTATCGGTCCACTGCTTGGCATAGGTCTTTTTAAATAAATGCTAAGACGGCCGATCTCCAAGTATACTCACTGGTCACAAATGATGCTGCCGAGGAAACGATCCCCGGCGTTCCGTAGAACTGCGTGTGGAGGCTCTCCAGCGCAGGGTCCACCTTGATACAGTACTCAGGAGGATCATCTGTTCGAGTTTCGATCTGTAATCACATGTTAATTAAGTTTAGGTATTCTCAAAATTTCCTTAAACTTGTTCACTAATTTCACTTCGTCTGTGGGTCATCTTACTGGCCTGGGAAAGCCTGCGAGGACTACGGGTATCGAAGCGAACCTCATGACCCGGGTCTGTTCGCGAGGGGCATCTGTCCCCTCGGTGATGGGGGCAATCCACTGGTGTTAGTGGGTTGTGGTAGGTGCGGAGGCCCACCCGCTGGTGTGGTAGGTGCGAAGGCCGTACGGCCTGAATAGGGATGCGATCGCGGCCTACTGGCCTGCAGGTGTGGTGAGTGGTGAAATGTGGTGAAATGTGGTGATGTCCGAATGTGATATGGGTTATGCGTGTGAGTAAGTGATGCTCGTCTCGATCGCCGGGGCCGAGGACCCCTCTCCGCTTGGCGGATCACGAGATCACGCGGGTACGGCCGCTCGTCGGGTGGTCGCGCGTGTGGCGGGGCAGGTCCCTGTGGGCGTGCGGACCATTGTCTGCGGCACTGAACATGCCTCGAGACAATCTGGCCACAAACTGACCGACAGACTCGACCCGCAGGTCTCGCGCGATCACTTCGTTCCGGACATAGCGGCCGGCCCCCATAATGACCCGCAGGGATATTCTCTGCTGAGCTTGCAGGCGCTTCTTCTGGCTCGGGGAGGTGAGCGCGTACCAGGCCGTGGCAGCGTAAGTGAGCCGCGATCGGATGTATGTCTTGTATATCCCCAGTTTCGTGCGTAGTGAAAGCTCGGATGCGAGCACTGGTCGCAGTAAGGCGCGGGCTGCCCTCGCCTGGTTGATCGCTCGATCAACCTGCGTGCTGTACCGTGCGATCAATGCTGTACCCGAGTACACGACCGGGGACCTCTAATACAACTCCTTGCCGCCCAGGTTTAACCACCCCGGAGAAAATCCCTATTCGTCAGCACGAGGCGCAGAGAGGAGAATAGGGATTTTCTCCACGTTGACGGACATCCTCCATTTGTCGAGCCACTCCGGCAGTCTATCCAGCAGCTGCATTCGCCCGACTGCTAGGTCCGGCTTTCGTGACGAGGATACGTAAGCGCTGTCGTCGGTGAACAGCTCGAGCAAGACATCCGTTTCGCCCTCTCACATTGGGTTGTTGAGCGTGGTCGAGTGGCCGCTCCGGAAACCGAACTGCTCCTCCCTCCTAGGGACGTACAGCTTCAGTCTCCGGAGCAGTAGCCGCTCGAACAACTTAGTCACGTGCGATAGCAATGTGATCGACCGGTAGCCACCGGGCAAGTGCCGAGGCTTGTCCGGCTTCGGGAGGACGACGATTCTCCCTTCCCTCCAGATATTCGGAAAGTGGGACGTACGGAGAATGCCGTTAGCTATCCTGGTGAGAGCCACGACTGTGCGCCACGGCGTCATCACCAGTGCTGTGGGGGGGATGTTGTCGGGGCCTAGTGCTTTGCGCCTCGAGAGGCGAAGGGCAACCTTCCGCTGCTAGGCAGGGGAGATAAAATCCCCCCTCCCAGCGGCGGAGGCGATCTCGAAAGGAGCTCTCGGACGCGGCCCTCTACGCGCTGGTGGTGCTCGGTGGCGACTGGCGCTGCTGGGTGCGGTGTGAATTATGTTTGTAGGTGGTTGGCATGCATGTTTGCTCGTGTCTGGGCGTTGTAATGGCGTTGGCCGTTTGAGTCGGAGAGTGAGTCGTAGTCTGACTCGTCTGTTCAGGGCGTAGAGGGATGTGTCGTTGGCGCCGGCTCACGCGATGGTTCGCTCCCAGTCGGCCCCGCGACATTCCCTCGCCCTTGCAAAGACGTCCTCAGCGAGTCGATTGAGATCGGCCTTGATCGGCAGCGGGTCCGGGCCCAGAGCCTCCTCAACTGCCTTTTCTTCCTGAGATCGGACAGGAGGTTGGGAGGGAGGTCACTCCGACGGCGCGCCTCGACCGGCGTGGTGACGGTCACCGCGGCCTGTGCCTCCCGGATTTTGTCCGTGAGACTACAGGCCGCAGCTTCCACCCCCTCCGCGGTCTCGAGCTGCCCGTCGGTAGTGAAGTCGACCATACGGTCTCTGAAGACCCGCCAGTCCACCCACTGTCTGGTCTCTTCCCGCTCCCTTTCGACCACCGTCGAGTGTAGTGTGATTAGGTCCGGTAGATGTTGCGTGTCCAGGTCATATAGCATCTCCATGTCCAGTGTGAATTGGAAGTTGTTGTGAATGAAGATGTCCAACACGTCCGGATTTTGCCGGTGATCCGTCGGTATGTGGGTCGGGCAGGTGGACCCTGCTTCGTGTGTCCCCGTCGCTCTGAATCCGCCTGCAGTCTGGCGCCGGTGCGGTTGATGGTGGACGATCCCCAAGTGGTGTGCTTGGAGTTCAAGTTACCGGCAACCAACACCTGGCCCCCGCCATCCAATACGCGGTGGACATCGGTGAGGTCGAAATGTATGCCGCGTAGATTCTCAACTCCTCTCCCGACACTTGCACAACTAATCCGGTTGTGTTCATGACGGAGAAGGAGTCGAGGTCCAAGTCGACATGGACGGTCGAGGTCCAAGTCGAAATCCCGCCGAACGAGCGCTGCCGTACCTCTGTACGCCCTGCTGCTCGGCGACACCTCGTCCCTGCGATACACGGCATAGTTCGCCATCTTGAGGTCCTGTCCAGGCCCCAGCCATGTCTCTCCCAACAATATGACGTGAATGTCGTACTCCTGAGCGAGCAGTCTGAGGTCCTGAACTTTTCCTCGGATGCCGCCGGGGTTCCAGTAGATGATTCGCAATTGCTTACGATCCATCACCGGTTTCCTATTGGCTGGATGAGTGTGGTGTTGAAGTCGTCTGAGCTGTGGCTATGTGCGGCCATATCCTGGGGTCTCTGAGCAGACGATTGAGCTCCTCCCTGATCACTTGCCTGAGTTCCTCCCTGACGATCTCAGCGATTATCTCCCTGAGCTCGTCAGTGCTGAACCAGGAGCGACTTTCCAGCAGGGCTGTGTACATAGGCTCGACGGGGCCCCGGGGTGTTTGCTCGGTGGTGGTTACAGGGGATGTGGTGTGTGAAGTTGGTCTGGGTGCTGATGCAGGCCTTAGGGTAACTGGCTGCGATGCGCGTGCTCCCTTAACGGCCTGGTGGGTCGCGATCTCCGCGCTCGGGGGAGGGAGAGTCGGCGGTGCCTCTGGAGGGTCAGCATGCTCCTGCGAGCGTTTCGGCTGCCTCTTTCGAGGTCTGTTCCGCTTCCTCTTCTTGGGGGCGGGGGGAGGAGCGCGAAGTCTGGCTGTGGGGGGTTTCGTCGGTGCCGACAGCGTCGGGCCTGGTCGATATTCGACCCCTCCGCCAACGACTCCGCAGGTGGGGACTAGGGGGTGTCTTCTCTTTCGGGGCCTGATCCTGCTTGACCCCGGGTTTAGTCGGGTGGGATCAGCGGACTGAGCTTGAGGCCCCTGAGTCGTGCCTCCTTGATGTAGGTCCTCACCTACGATCGTTGGCGGTGTGCCGCCCGGCGCAGTTTGCACACGTCAATGCACGACCGCGTGATTCTGCCCGCATCTCATGCAACGGATTTGCCGGTGGCAGTTCGTGGATGAGTGACCGAAGTGCTGGCAGCGATGGCACTGTGACGGCCCTTCGCGCCCCTTCCACCCCTCCACCACTACCCCCGGCATGCAGAGCAGCTCCTTAATTTTACTCTGCATATTCCATAAATAGATAAGAGGCAGGTCATGCTGCAGTGAAATTGATCCGGCACGGCCGGGGCACCTCTCGCTTAAATAGCACTGCCTGAAAGTGACAGACTCGCTGTCGCGTTTCATGCGGTTTGTGAGGTTTTTTTTATAGGAAATAGCAAACGAGAAATCGGAGCCTTTTTTCGACTAACGACGCCCATGCACATCCACACAACTACTATGACTATGCCTAGTCCTCCTCAATGGGCCACCGGCTATTCACAAAACACACGAAACGCGACTCTGAAGATGTCGCTTTACGGCGGCATTATGTAGGTGAGAGGTACTTCCCCGGTCGTGCCGGCCCAACTTCGTTGCATGCACAATGCATGGCACTACACCCTCCTATGCAGCATGGCACCACCTCTTAAGACGTGACGTACACCCTCTGACGTCATCATCTAAGCGAGAGGGAAAGGACGTTATTCTGGCTCAGTTCAGCTGTTATGTAGCATCTTATCTTACCACCTCACCTCTACACATACACAGCTATACAAGTATATATGTTACGTGTGGCACATCGATGCGGTACACGGCGCCGTCCATGCACGCCGCGTAGCAGACGTTCTCCTCAGTCCGGCTGTAGTGCAGGGCGTATACAGGTCTAGGTGGGAACTGGATGTTCCGTAGCGTAGCCAGTACTGCGCCGGTGCTGCCGTGGCGCATCTAGACAATGCAATATTTTACAGCTCTGTTCCAGGTAGAATGCTAGTGACATAATCATCGAAATGGCTTATATTGCCTTTTTGTAAATCAATACTTTTAATTATGTGCATCACAATCCCTAGGTTACAGTAAGTTATATATGGACACGCCAGCGAATGGATCAGTCCTTAGCTGCATTACACGACGTTACAATTTGATATTACAATCTGGATGTTATTCCTAAAAAAACTTGTTTATTTTTTTGACAACAACACATCTTCACACCAGTTTCCTAATGGGGTTGGCAGAGAGAACGGACTGCCGTCTATGTTCATATTACGCGGGTGAAACCGTGTGGGCACAGCTCGCAGGCATATAAATTTCCGCTACGTTTCACCTGTATCAGTCCAGATGCATGTCCGACTATAATGTGAGACCCATCTGGAGAGTACTCCAGCGCCATCGCCGCGCCCAACTCGGAGTGATACCAACGATAGGACGTAATCCTATTGGGCGTATTGTTCAAAAACCTTTTATTATGCTCTTTGATCCACGCAAAGTTGGTATATTTGTTCGATCTGTTCCAGAACATGGGATACCACATGTGTGGGTGTTCCTCATTATCGTAGTGACTTATTATCTTATCTTTGTACTCAGAAATAATTTCCTCTTGTAAATTCATTATGAGAACCAACTAGATTTTAAGTATCCACAGATGAGTAATACCTATGTTATAGACAAAACCTGTCACCATTGATTAATAAAAATATCCAGGTAGGCTTCACAGCAAGCGTCTCAAAACCGTCCGTATAAAACATTGTGCACGATAATTATGCAATATAATATAAAAAAATTGTGAACTGTAAAAAAACTTAAATCATGCGCATAGGATTGACTGTTCAACTTCGAAAATTGAATTGACTGGACAGTTTCAGTTAGCCACAGAGCCTGAGGTCCCGATGGTAGACCATCCAAGATTTTCTGCAATTTTTCAATTTGTAACAACAGTTTGAACGACCGTTGGTCCTGAGCTTGATATCCCTCCGGTCTGGTTTTTTTTATAGAATAGGGGGCAAATGAGCAATAGGAGCCTTTTTACGACTACCGACGCCCATGAACATCCACATAATCAATAATAATAATCTGTGGACATGTGCTAAGTATCGTAAGGACTTGTGTTACAGGCACTAGACAATGGAAATATATTGAAGATTTTTATTATAGAAACACCACACACCACAGGTTCATTCCTTATGTTGTACTACTTGTAATTAATTAATATACACTAAAAAAATAGAATTAATGAGATTGGAATGAGATTTACTCCCTTTCGAAGTCGCATATAACTAATATAGAATGAATAATATTTTAAAATAAATACAAAAAGCACCGAAACGAATAACATTAGTAGTAAAAAATATACAATAATAAAAAAATCGATTCCACTAAATAAGAACAGGGCCAATTTTTTTTTATCTTTATTTAAAGGCTTCATAAGATTAGGTCAGCCAGGCTAAATGTATTATTCGACTAAAATTTAAGAGACGTGTGCTCCTTTATAGAAAATGCAATCTCTATGATTTGCTGTTTTTATAAGGTCCGTTGAGCAATGATTTAAGAGAAATTAATTCGAAATATACTTCACATATTTAGTCATAAGGACTATAATAATAAACATGTAAACACTTTTAATTACCCAAAATACAAAATCTCATCCTTTTTTTCGTTCTAAATGCTATATATCCGCCACACAGCATTTCTACATTTTTCGCATGTACACTTTTACGTGAACGTGAAAAAAAGACTTAAGTAAAATAAATTCAAATCTGTCAACATTGAACGTCTTTTATTCGGACGGTCTTGAGACGCTAACTGCATTTTTATTTATTTGCGAATCAATGTTACGAAACTATATCTCTTCCTTCTTTCACTAACTCATATCTCCGTCTCAGTTCACCGCGCCCGAACACACTTCGGAACACATCACGAGAACGAAGTTCAACTTCAAAATACGAAAGAAGCTAAGAAATATGAATGTTACCTGTACCAAACCCGTAGAAAAGCCAACTATTAAGTATTGCCCATCTGGAGTGTAGATCATGCAGTAAACAAAACCACATTCGGACAAATAATCCACGGTCGTTTTATATCTGTTTGGTGTGTTGTGTAAAAACTTCTCATCGTTCTCATCAATCCATTTGGTATCTTTCACTTCTTCTCTATTTTTAGCAAACGAAAGAAATGTTTGTCTCTCCTTAAATTGGATGATTACTCTCTCCGCATACTGTTCCACAAGCGTCTTTATGTTCGGGGTACTCTTGGGTTCAATTTCTTGTTGCCTAAGTAAATAACTGTTGCTACGGCTCATGATGATAATTGAGATTTCACCTTTTGAAAGCGGTGTCAAATAAATTATAATGTGACAGACAGTGACGTCTCCCGTTGCCAGAACTTCTGTAGTAATAAAATGAACTAGGTTGAGTTTGTTAATGGGAGCCACTTATTCTATGTACTATAAAAAGAAAAAGCAAGATCGGTGGTTCCTATCAGTGACAGTGCCGGGCAGCATTGCAGCCGAAATGGGCAAGTATGGGCGGGGAGATATCTCTCACTCATATGATACCGGCGTAATGTGATAGCTCCGCTATCGCGTTTCGTATGGTTTGTGTGTAGCTGTTGGCCCACTGGGGCGATAGGAGGAGATAACACATATGCGAATGTTAATAGGTCTGTAGTCTGCAAATGTCACCGACTGCTCGCCTGTCCCCCTATGCAATAACCAAAAAAAAATATACTGTTGCATTTCGTGCATGTGGGGTTAGTTAGTGGGGGGGGGGGAATATGGAAATCTCGTCTTCAATTCAGATGTAATGTAATGTACAAAAAATAGAACATTTGTCATTCTTAAAAGTATTTTATTATAATTATGCACTGTACAGGGTATCTCGTACCTCACTGCTGCTTGACCAACTGCAGACTGACTGTACGCGGTTAGAAATAGAAATTTATGAAAAAAGTTAGACAGACTATTGCCTGTCTCCCTTTTTTCTGTAGTCTCCCTTTGTACTGTATTTATTATTTCACTTAGACGGGAATGTTTGAAGCTGGCTTGCCTTCTACACCTATTTTTTCTTTCTTTGTTATAGCATAAGGGGCAAACGAGGGGCCACTAAGATTTTTTGATGTATCATGAAAATAACAAAGACATTAACTTGTTTAACTACAAAATAATGTTATTCATTATAATATAGGTTAACAATTGCTTAAAATAATGACCATGAATTGTTTTTTATGGTCATAATGAAATTAATAACGAGTGTGTCCTCCTCTCTTAGCAATACACTCCAGCAGCCTCGTATGCATACTCTGGATTAAATTCCTCACGTTTTCATCTGGAATCTCCTCCCAAGCATCTTTAAAAGCGTCAATCAGCTGCTGTTGGTTGTAGACCCCTTGCTCATTCTCTCTAACTCTTCGTTTCAATTGGTCCCACAATTGCTCGATCGGATTTAAATCCGGACTGTCAGCTGGCCATGGTAATACCTCAATATGAGACCCTTCTAGGACAGTTTGGGTTGATCGATCTGTGTGTGCACGGGCATTATCTTGCAAGAGGATGAATCCAGGCCCCACTCGCTGTGCAAATGGGATCACTTGAGGCCTGATGATGTCCTCGATGTAACGTTCTGCAGTTATGGTACCCGAATTTAAAATGGTAAACTCGGTTTTACCGTGTAAACTAATCCCACCCCAAACCATTACGTTGGAAACACCGAAACGGTCAACTTTGTGAATGCAGGACTCCGAAAACCGCTCGCCGCGTCGTCTGCACGCTCTAACACGCGGATCATCATTAAGAAATTTTATTTTGCACTCATCTGTAAAAAGCACCTCGCCCCACTGACTAATCCGCCAGTTCGAATAATGACGGGAGAATTCGAGCAACTCGTCGTCTTGACGAGTTACGACGAGCACTTAGTTGGATGTACCGACCCTCATGAGTCGTTGTTATGCGAACTCTACCTGAACCAGGTCTCCTGGCAACACTGCCAGTGTCTTGGAAGCGATTCCATACATTTTGGACAGCTCTTCGAGACAAACCCAACTGCAAACCCACGTAACGCTGAGAACGTCGTTCTTGAATCATAGTTATAGCTATGGTTGCTGTAATTGTATCCATGTCGTACTGGTGACATGATTAACGCGAGATGATCAATGAATTAATTAAAATTGAAAAAATAATACTTTTTTCCTAAAATAACCGAAACAAGTTAAGAAGACAATCAAAGAAAAACATAAGAATAACATCCAATTATTTTTCTCTTAAAATGATGGCCAATACTTTCAAATTAGGAACACGAACACATAAAATAAAAAAGGCATAAAAGAGATCAAACACCAAAGGATTCGTAATATTAATATAATGATACTTATCAGTTTACTAAATTGCACTTGAATGTAAATAAACTAGTGGCCCTTATTTTGTTTTGAGTAGTATATAATAAATAGGTTACCAAATATTATAAAGAGGGAAGATTTTTGTTTCATTCTTTGTATCAAATAAGCTCCAACATTTTTTCACTAAAAGAAACCCAAGTAACACAACCAACAGTTGGATAAAATTGTAATAGGTACTTGATATTTGTTTAAAATAGACAAGCTCTAGATATATCGACTATTTCTTTTTTCAATTTCACTCATTGTTTTATATTATCCCATACTTTATGATTACATTGCGTGAAATGGTACATAAAAATGGTCGGTGGTTTCGGATGTGAGAAAGAGACGGACAGATATGATAACAACGTGAAGGACAAAAATAAAAGATCACCAATAACGATTGCGAACGAATTCGTACGAATGCGTTTGCTGACGCCATATTGTAATGTGAAGTTAAGTGAACGGTGGTGAAAGCGATTTTTAAAGTGATACAAATATCGAAAATAATACTATACAGAGTGCGCGTATCGTTTTTGTGAAACAGGTATTATAAATAAGTCATTTAATAAAAAAAAAATCGGTGAACTATCTTATTAAACAAATTTTGTGCGACGGGCGTGGTATTTGGTTCATTCGAAATATACATATTTGTTTGTTTTGTTTCTGTATTTCAGAATAAACTTAATGTACTAGACGGCTAAATTGCAATTTCATGTGGTGAATATAAATATTAATCAGAAATTCTATCGGTCTGTTAATCGATAGTCACGTCTGCGTCGTGAATAGCCGTTCAGTTTACTTTTTTTTTCTAGGCGCAGGGTGCATCGCTGCATCCGCAAAACCATGAGTTATCAAATACCATCATCCCAGAGCCGCACGAGTAAGTATAAACCAAATTAAACTTAACTTCTTAAATGCAATCCAAGATTTGAGAACCCATTACCGACCGTACCAGTCAAAGATGACTGTGAGTCATGCAATCACAATTTTATTTCTTGGAATATACATGTATACTCCAAGAAATAAAATAATTAACATTAATAAAATAAATTTGCCATTGAAATAACACTTCCTCTGAATATATTGTTTAATATTTATATATACATGTAGCATATGTGCTATATTGGTTTTAAAAAATATTTTTGGACCCATAATTATATGTCAAGTGATAATACAATAATGTGTGTATGCAATCATGTTTAATTGATATATTTTGTTTACATTTCATTCCTGGATGCAAAATAAACAACCCATAGTTAAAAATATTCTCACTTGTTCAAAAGGACAATAGCTAACTTGTTACCTGCTGTACCCAATAACAAAACAAACAAGGTGAAGGTAGATGTAAAATTCTAGGGTTTATTATTTAATGTCCAATTTAAGTTTTTAATGTTTGGTATTTGTTCATTTATTTTATTACCATCATCACTCCTTGCTACATGAAAATTGATAAAAATAATTCAGATATTGTGGGATGAAGGGATGATCTTATGCATTACCAAAAATAAATGCATTTTTACAATTCAACATACTTTTCTACAATAACATTGTGTAATTAACTCAGATTGATTTTATTTTGTTATTATTCTTTAATCCAAATTAATTTTGAATTCTAATTTCTACAAATTAATAATATAACTTCTAAAGTTGGTATGTACCTTTGTTATCCTTTCACTCGAACTTGAACTCAAAGTACTGAATGTTATATGTTGAAATTTAGCACAGGCATGCTATGACATATCCAATATAACATTAATTTTTATTCGAAAAAATTTAGGGTTCCATTTGGATTAGACTTCACAATTCAAACAGTATTCTTAGTATAAAGTACCTATTTAGATATTCCTATACTCGATTGTAACTATCAATGTAATCTTATTAATAAATATAATGCTTTTCTATGTACCTAATGCAATAATCTCTAAAATTCAAGTGGACATGATCTATGGGGTGATATCTGTCCAGCAGTGGACATTGTCTGGCTGATTATGAAATGCAATAAATTTTAATAAACATCTGTCTCCATGTTGTATGAATATTTCCTTTGTGATAAAAAAATATTTTATTTCAGTGTCCCATAGCAATTATGGGGGATCAGATGTGCCCATGGCACCAAGCAAGGAACAACAAACACTCATATGGCAGCAGAACTCCTACTTGGTTGATTCTGGTATCAACTCAGGGGCAGCCACTCAGGTATTGTTACTTAGAGACTAAACACTGTTTGTAGTCAGATGTAACTAGCTGTATAAAATTAACAGTATTGTAATGGATATTCAAAGTAGGAGAAAATAATGGATTATAGAGAAGCCAACAAAAATGAAAACAAATTAAAAACATCATATCAGTCTACCTATCTGTCACTGTGAAGAAAATAGTATCAGCTAGTATTGAAAGATTTGTTTTATATATAACACTAAATTTTTTAACTAACAAATAATAGAAAAATGTGCTTTATTTATTAAACATTCTAAATATTCGAAGATGGATTGTGATTATAGAATAATATTCCAGGTCCCGTCTCTTACTGGCAAGGAGGATGATGAAATGGAAGGTGATCAACTCATGTTTGATTTGGACCAGGGATTTGCCCAAGGATTCACCCAAGAACAAGTTGATGGTAAACTTTTTTTCACAGTTGTTATCACATTTCCTTATACTGAGATTTACTAACTCTTCTTTAATAATAATGGCCTCGTGAAGAGAGGAGGACAGGGAAACTATTACAAATACAATTTACACTACAATTGCTCAGTCATCAACAGATGAAGTTGTGTTGAGTGTGATGCATTCTTCAATCCTTGGTGAAATGGGCCAACTGGTCTGATTCTGCTGCAAAGCAATAATGCTAATTTTTGGGAGATTGTCCTATCACACGGACACTTGTGTTTATTGTATATAGCATATGCTGTTAGAATAAATCAGCATTATAAAGTAAATTTGTATTTCTTATCTGCCCTCTTTAAGAATAAATTCAAATCACATTAAAATGTATCTTTTTAGATATGAACCAACAGCTGTCCCAAACACGTTCTCAACGTGTTCGCGCGGCTATGTTTCCTGAGACACTGGAGGAGGGCATTGAGATTCCCTCCACTCAGCTGGATCCGGCCCAGCCAACTGCTGTGCAACGCTTGTCTGAGCCCTCACAGATGTTGAAGCATGCTGTTGTTAACCTCATCAATTATCAAGATGATGCCGATTTGGCTACCAGGTATTTTGTTTTGTCCAATATTTGATTTACTTGAATATAAAGTCAGTAAAGAACATAAAATTTAATTCCTGGTAGTCAACAGTTTTATTAGTCACCAGTTTATAACATACTAGTGGTGAATGCCAATTACTACACTAGGCTGTTGTCTGTCAGGAATCAGGTGTTTTTAGGTGGGCAAGCATGTGTGGTTGTATCCAACTAGATACATAACATACACTCTTTTGTAATTATAATTTGTGTTTTGGTTTATTTTATGTGATGTATTGCATATTGCAACTATGTTACTATGTTATACTGAAAGTAGAGAAAATAAAATATAGGCAGCATGGCCTTTGGTTATGTGTTACAATAAGAATGAAAGTGCAAAAAAGTGTGTTAATGTTATGTACAGAAATTAAATTAACAGTATTGTTTTTGACAGGGCTATACCAGAGTTGATCAAACTGCTGAATGACGAGGACCAAGTGGTTGTTTCTCAAGCTGCAATGATGGTTCACCAGTTGTCCAGGAAGGAAGCTTCTAGACATGCCATTATGAACTCCCCACAGATGGTTGCAGCTTTGGTACGCGCCATCTCAAACAGCAATGATCTCGAAACCACCAAGGGAGCAGTTGGGACCTTACATAACTTGTCTCACCACAGACAAGGTTTACTCGCAATATTCAAGAGCGGAGGTATACCTGCTTTGGTGAAGCTTCTCAGCTCACCGGTCGAATCCGTTCTCTTCTACGCTATAACTACCTTACACAACCTCCTCTTGCACCAAGATGGTTCTAAGATGGCTGTGCGTTTAGCCGGAGGTTTGCAGAAGATGGTTGCTTTGCTCCAAAGGAATAATGTGAAGTTCTTAGCCATTGTTACTGATTGCCTGCAGATCTTGGCATATGGCAATCAAGAATCTAAGTTGATTATACTGGCATCCCAGGGGCCGATAGAACTTGTGCGTATCATGCGCTCCTACGATTATGAGAAGCTCTTGTGGACGACATCTAGGGTGCTTAAGGTAAGTTGTTAATTTTAGCATGATCTCTATTAAATCTTCAGGCATATTGTAGTAAAATGTGAATCAACACAACATATAAATATATCAGCAACATGTTAAATGCGACACATCCACTCATACACATTTTTGGTCGAATATCTAATATGGTTTAAAGTTGTAATTTAAAGCACTATATTCTTTTTTTTCCAGGTGTTGTCAGTGTGCTCTAGCAACAAACCTGCTATTGTTGAGGCGGGTGGCATGCAGGCTCTCGCAATGCATCTCGGGAACCCAAGTGGGCGCTTGGTCCAGAACTGTCTCTGGACATTAAGAAATCTTTCAGATGCAGCGACAAAGGTAAATATTTATATTTAGATGGAATGCTGTATCACAACCAACAGGGCTTTTTCATTTCACCACTCAGTAATACATTATAGTTTCTTAGTATTCCAGCCAGCAGTTGTTTCCTTTTTAGTGTAAGGAGACAAACCTCACATAATGGGACAACATAGCTATTATTTAGATAACTCCCCAATACCTACTTTTGTCTTTCCCCTGACATCCATAACAAAAGAAAATACCTTACTTATACTTAAATATGGAGCCGATTTTTTGTATAATTTAAATCACAACAAAAAATAGAAGGTGTGATGTGTCAGCATTGCAGTGTGGACGTCACCTTTCCAAAACCTTTTTCTAAAGCTTCCGATTAAGTATGACACAACTACTCTGTGACCGCAAATTCTTGAGGTTATAGCATATCCAATGAATGCAATTCCTTGCTTTAGGAATCTGCTGTGTATCTGTTAATTATTGACATATGTTGTAAATGTTAGAAACCAAACAGTTTATATTGCTTTTATTGGTCATCAAAGGTATCACATAGCACAAGCCTACCTGGTTGCTTATGTTATTTTTTTAATTCAATTTTATCATAATATCAGTGTAGAGTGTGGCAAATTAGAGAATGCAAATATATTCATTTCAATTTGTATATTATTGCAGGTGGAGGGCCTTGAAGCTCTGCTGCAGAGCCTCGTTCAAGTCCTGGCCTCCACTGATGTGAACATTGTTACATGTGCTGCAGGCATACTCTCAAACTTAACTTGCAACAATCAACGGAATAAGGTAAGTGTCATTTATTAACAGTGTCATAACATAAAAGAAGTATGACTGTAAAAGTGTTGGTGCCCTTCAATAACTTAACAACATCCAAAGCCATAATGATTACTTATTATTATGGAATTCTGTCATTGTGTTACCAGAAAGTAACAAAAATATGACAACACCATTTGATTTCATCGTGTTCTTTTACATCCTGGACTTTATTGTACATATATCCTTCTATTTGCTATGGCCTGTTCGGGCTACCTATATTAAGCAATATTTCTGCCAAGTTATGCACTTCGTAATAAAAAAAATGCATGCAAAAAAAGTCTGAGCCACTAACAAATTATGGACTTTGTAATTTAAGGACTTTCAAAACGGCAAGCAGAAAGGTCTGAGTACTTTGATGACTACCAATTAACATGAGCACAACCAGTCGTTATACAAAGTGTTGTATCCTTACTTGCTGGCGAGTAAACACATTTAAAGCGCCATCACCGGCCCAGGGTGGGGTCCAGTGGTGTGTGGGGCTTGTGCCACTTTATAGTGGATACTCACTAAAACCGCCGCGAGTGCCATCAGTGTCGATATTGGTGAAGTGTCCCGGAACTGCAAATGATGCGCACCTCGACGGCTAATCAGGCCCTAAGGGCCCCGTGCGCAAAAGCGCCTAATCCTCCTGCTATTTAGTAATCTTTTATAAGATGATACAAAGAGCATCCCCCTTGGTTCAATTTGTTTAGCCTTGGCTTGAACCTTGGTGAGGTGAACTGTCTTCCTTGACCTGATACTACACAACTGCCAAACAGACACGTCGCAAACCATTGTGTGTTGTAAACTGTGAGACTAATAAAGTCATTGCTTGCATGTGAGGTCCTAACTGTCCTGTGTACTGGTATAAACTGAGAAGTACTGACACTGGCATATACCTTTGCCTACCGGGCGATCTGAGTCACAGGTTTACAATGAATGTGTCGAATAGCTATTCGATACATCATCATTATTCTGATAACGTCCACTGCTGGACACCGGAGA
>JAFELO010001575.1:380648-390960 GCA_017140195.1 Eumaeus atala
TTATAAAATATAAATGTGTGGGTTGGTGTTGTTTTTTGTTTTGTTTTTATTGATTTTCTGGTCATTGACTAAATAAGACAGTAATGTATCATCAATCATTAGGCAAATCATATTTTGTATAACACATAATCAAATGTTTTTGATTCACTACTTTGTATTTTAAATTATGTAAAATAATAATACAGTAGTGTAAATCAAAAGTTACGTCTCAAGAGATTATTAGCCTAACATCACAAAGATAAATTCTAGTACAAAAATCAGAAATATAATGTAATATTTTTTAATAGTTTGAACACATCCACATTTATACACATTATCATCTTTAAAAAGTCCCGTTCATAACAATGATCAAATAAATCATAAATCTTGTGCTAAACCCAACATTGTGTTCAGTGTAAATTTGACGATAGTAAAAACTGTGCGGGGGACATAGAAGTCATTTGCAGTTAGTTGCAAACGGAGCGAAAACGTTCTTAACTTGGTGTTCAATGACTTTTTAGTTCGATTTGTAATGTAAAGGTAACGAGGCAACCGTGAAACTTTATAAAGTGTATTAGATGGATTGCAGTAGAATCCCTCGCATTGGATTCAGCGTACGTGCGCATTGCTTTTATGATAATTGTTGCGGGTCTCTAGTTAGTTTTAAATTTTTCCCTCGGGCTCCCTGCGATCGTATCAAAGTCGTGGTCCCGATCCTGGCGACACTGGAGTAGCAGTGGTGGCGACGGTGGTGGGCCAAGGTTGTTTAAAAAGGACGTTACAAATGTCATTTAGTAGGACTTTAATACATTTCATATTTCAAAATTTATTTGATAGTAATCCTGTGTGTGCTGTTCTGTAGGAGGTAGAAGTAAAACAATAAACTTAGGCTGCTCGTTTGTCCACCTAAGCTAACTGACCATGCCCCATGCCCCCACAGTCACAAAAATTGACTTGTTAGAGATACTGTGTACAAATTTTTCTAGCTAAAATATATTGGTTTTATAACATCAAATTGTGTCTCATCACAACCTTGCAAGGTTTAATTTTTAAAGCTTTCAGTCATTCGCTTTAATTTTACACATTGCAGCAGTATTCTAAAGCTTTATCACCGCTATATGCATGCGAAATAAAATTGATTCTTGTATATTAACAATCACGTTCACAGGCTACGATCAGATACCGATAGACTCGATGCAGGGTCTGGAGATCGGTAGCGGGTTCGGCATGGACATGGACATAGAGGGCGAGGACGCTGGGGCCGAGCTCGCCTTCCCCGAGCCGCCGCACGACAACAACAACGTGGCCGCGTGGTACGACACCGACCTGTGAGCTCGCGCCGGCGCGCGACACCGCACCTCGAGGAAATGTTGAGCTCCCCTGCCATGATCTCAACATTACACAACTGATGATGTTTGTGACAAGCTATGACAAAAAATATCATCAATATGTATACATGATGATCGCTTGTCATAGACAATTGTGAATATTACAGTCTCACAAAAATCATCATGATGTCAACAGACAACAATTAATATTCAATTTTATGAGAATACAATTTAAAAAATAACTTTTCATACCTGGTTATTGATATAATGGAATGATTCCTTCGCACTTACAAAACACCTGTACGAGTTCTTACCGGGTGCAGCCCGACGACTCTTGTAACGTTTTGATTGTAACAATGAGAGCTTGCAGTACACGCCCCTTTTATTATAACAATGATAAGTTCATTATTGCAATAATGTAATCAAAATTATGGGTCCTTTTAAAACTATTCACACTGGTTGTAGGGTAAACAAAAGGTTTACCATCTTTTATTAGTTATTGATTTGTAAGTTATAACTTAAAATTAATAATTCTCTTTGTTTTTTTTATTGAAAAAAAAACATGGAAGAAAGGTATTAGTACCAGGGTTGTCAGTACTAAAATAACATATTTTTGTGTTAAGTATAATGTGTTAAGTTTTATTTTTGTTAAGTTAATTTTCCATTCGACCAAAATTTAAAATTAACTAGATCTCATTCAAATAGAAATCCAATTGGGGAATTTAATCGAAAACATATTATTATTGGTGCTATTGTTTCGAAACAGTCGTTTTCACTGTTAAAATAAAACTTTATTAAATTGATCATATGTTGGTTTATTCTGTTGTCATTATCACGGCAGCTGTAAAATTGTTCGGAAATATAAACTTAAATAAACCACGATATGATCCATTTGAAGTTATTGAAACTTGAGAATTACAGATTATGGAAATTGTATTGAAATTATGAAGGTGTGATGTGACATGCCATCCCTGCATCGACTATATCGGTATCACGCGACTTCGCGTGTTGTCGGATAATAGGGTATATAAATTAAGGTAGGCTTTAGAGATGTTCTTGGTATGATTTACGTGCATTTACATACGATATATTGGCTGCTTAAATACATTTTATTTAAATGATTCAAATAAGACTGTTTGTGTAAGGTATTTAGTGATGACTGCCGATTTGTGGATCCAGTACAGAAGCCAAGTGCGCCTGCAGCAGTGCTGATTTAACGTTTTCACTATTGACCGGTTTGAGGGCGATATTACTGATAATATATCTATTGAGGTTTTAGTAAGACGCCGTGGTTATCGATGGTTACCCAACCATATTACTGGTTACGTAACTAACATACAAGACTTCTTGATGACATTTTGACATACTGATCCTGTACATGACATGGGAATTGTTCCCAGGAATGTTAAAATAATACTGCTGTGAGTGGTTTGGCCGATATGAATGTCTTGACAATTTTGAGATTTGTTTTTAGAAGTTAATCACGCATAGGAAATAGGTCCCGCTAGGTGACACATAGATCAAGTACCTAATGAAATAGTAGTACAATTAACTCCTCGTTTAATTTGATTTCGCCCGCGAGCAATATGTGACATACTTGGTTGGTAAAAAAGTAACGAAAAAGTCGCGGGCTTAGTCTTGAGTTGTTAGCCTTCTATATCGAAGCTAAAAGTTACGAAAATAATTCACACGCGCAGATCCACAACACAAAACCAAATATTTCAAGTTAGGGACGAATTGGTATACATGAAGTGTTGTCACTTTTACAATTGAACTATTAACTTAAGTCTCACTTATTGCACGCGGCATTTACATTATGTATCCCTAGCAAATTACTGAAGATTATTTAACCACCACCATGATGTTTAGTGCCAAAAGAGTTACAACCAAAAAAGTGAACGCCATATTTGATAAACAATTGTCAGAAAGAACCGCCTCTACATTAATTCCTTGACTGTCACTCAATTGCCATTCAATGCCGATTTGCGTGTTAGCAGCCACGACTCGACGCACAAGCTTAAAAAATAATTGAATTATATTTTTGCTCCTATAATGGACTGCAAATTAAATATCATTAAAACATGTAGTATACACATCTTTTAAGCAAATTTATTTGCGTCACAATAAGTAGGTAAGGGACGCCCATTTGTGGCTTGGCCTCGTGACAGTCAAAAGGTAAATTTTAAGGAGATATATTTGTCAATTCTATTATGAGTTTCAGTATTAGCAATGCTGAGATGTAACCACTGTGAACTCTTCGATATATCGCGTACCAACTATCCGATGTGCTCAAGTGGCCGGCGGTATGGGCGAGGGCTTACAAAGTTCCCGTACTACTTAGCATGTATTCATGCTCGTAATATACAAGTCAATATATCTATTGGAAGTAGCGACGAATTGTCGAATATATTAATACACTTAAACCCGTAGAACTTACACTTAATAAAGAACTGGCATGGAGATGTGTTGTTGTAGTAGCTCGCATTTTACTTTTAATCTGTCTTCCATACCGTACAGTCCGCACATTTCACACAGTGGTACGTTTAGATGTTCTATATGACGAAGTCCGTTTGTCTCTGCGTGTTTGTATGGCTTGCGCCTTGTTTTAGTGTGCGTAACGCCACGCCTTAACTGCTGCACATCGCATTGAGCGCACGTGTCCACACGTGACTACCACAAGCGAAGCCAAACGGTCTCCGTGAGATGAAACACGTTCAGTCGCGGCACGCTGTGTAATAGGTACACGTAGTGTAGTGTAATGTAACCGTCTAATGTGTAAGATTTTAGATGTAATTACGTAATTCCTTTTAGGGTTCTTATATAATTTTTCTATTTGATATTCTAAGTACCTTTAACAATGTTTTTATACGAATCAATTGATGAAGACATTGCTGAAGAATGTGATTTTTGTGTCCATTTATGTATGGATAAAATAAAGTTAATTAAATATTTCTGTTTTTAATTCATAATATACCCAACAATGTTTTATTATCATTATTTTTAGGCTATGAGCCCATTAGTACACTTGAAGGTTAAATTGTCCTATTAGTAAATATATTATGATGACTGGCTAGCGCAGTGGTAACGTAGTGGAAAAGCCGTGCAGTCCGCTAGCGTTCGCGGTTCGCACCCTGCCCAAGGTCATGGATGATTATCTATGTACATATTTCACAAATAGGTTAGTTTCTGTTGAATAGTACCGGAAACTCATTCTCTGCGCTGTCGATTACCCAGGTTCTGCGGAATTTCGGACTTTATCTCGAGAAGTACCAAGCGTAGCTCTTTCTTTAGCAGGCTGAGTGACTCTGAGCCTGTTTAAGAGGCACACATTTAGCGGCATAGTCTCGGTTCCATATGTACCGGCAACACACTGGTCGAACATATTCGACTTAAGGCACTGTGGTATTTTGGACGAAAAAATCTTAAGCTTCCCGAAGGCTGCCCATCCGAGTTAGGTTCGGTGATCGACTTATAATATACAAGTGTCACATGAACATTGGACATTACTTTCGTCTCATAAATCATTAACCTCAAATGTATGTATTAATCTTAACCTATAAAATTTTATTAAGAACCGTTTCAACACCTGTAAAATACTTTTTGAATGATTAAAGCCGGACAATCCGTTCAAAATATATAATAAATTTTAAAATTCCAATCTAAAGAAAATACTGCAATAATAAAATATTGCGGCGTTGGTGGCACCTGGGGGCCTGCAGTTATATATATAAAACGTCCGTTGTTAAGTGAGTGATTTACTGCCTAACAGACAACGCACAAAATAAAAAAATGGCGTGGACGTTCCTTGGCGCGTGTAGGGGTGTACCAGTAGTTGATTTTTTCTAATTCCACCCCGAAGGTGGTGAAAGGGGTGAAAATTTTGACACCGTCGAAGTTACATTACGCCGGTGAAATTGCGAGGCATTGCTACTTAATCATATGTTGTTCCGACCGGCATCTATTTTACCGCAGGAAGATCTGATAATGCACATAATATTCCCGTGCACCTCCACCTCCTCAAAGCTGTATTCCGTATGTCCACGTTGGTTTTATTATACACCTGTAAATGAGTAACATATTTTCCAGAGATTATAGATTTTCTGTTCAACATCAAATAGTATTTATTGTACTTAGTTGTTGTCCGAGAACTTTCCGATTAGTGAATATTTGTTCTTCCAGGTAAGTCTCCTATCTAAATTGGGCCCCAGGTACTTAGCTTCATCTGTCCGTCTTATTTATGGCAACTGGTGGGCAAGTTACCTTTCGTGGTGTGAAAGTTACATGAACTGGCTTAGTTTCGTTATCTTTCATACGCTATACTCAAGCTAGAAGGAGATCCCGTCCAGACTTTTTTGAAGTATAGGAGATGCATTGGAAGCTTGTTTGTCAACAGCGAGAATAGCAGTTTCATCGGCAAGAGTTCCCACTTTTACTTTAACACTATCTGCGTACTAGTAGATCTGCAGTGAATGACTGGTAGGGAGTTGGGCCTAGTACGCTGCTCTGAGGGACTCCAACAAAAGTATCCTAAAGGTCTGAGGTGTGTTTTACAAAGAAATGCCGTCCGTTAAGGTAAGATTTCAAGGACAAGAAATAGCCTAAAGGCAGGAGGAAGTATACCCCATACCTAAGAATGCTACAGAACAGTATTCCTTATTCATTAAACAGTTGTTTATGCTATCAACAGGTCTGTGGATTTAAGCGATCGCGCTATGACCATGCCTGAATCCAAAATGATGATCAGAAATCGACTTCCTTTCTTGGAGTATGGCATACAACCTGCACAAGAATAACATTTCCAGAACTTCCGATAGTATAGGAGGGAGAGTTATTGGACGGTAGGATACCCTAGCCCTAATTGACAGTAATCAGGTCATACCCGGGGGTCTTGTGTAAGCCTAATTTCTGTATGACTTTATATACTTTAGTTTTGGTTCCAGCTGATAGATTTCTGTTACTTCTTTTGAAATATTTTCAGTGAATCCAGAATTATGTCCAGATATTTTGGGTTTGAAGACATCTCTTAAATGTGTAGCAAACACATTGGGCCTTTTGAACATTACTTAAGTTGCCCATAAGTTGTCCGTACTTCGTATTGGGTGTTGATAAGTCGTGGCTGTTTTAGCTTCTTAGTAGCCTTCCATAGAGAATAATCTGTTAGCGACGTGGCATCTACATTTTTTAAATAGTTCTCAATAGCTCGGTTTTTTTTGTTTTCGTATATCCACGCGAATGTTATTCATTGTTGTATCTATTTAACGGATTTTATCGCGTTTCTTTACATTTTCTTGTGAAATGAGACAGAATCACCGTCATGAACGAATATGTCAATATCCTTGTATATATACTACAAATACTTTAATATGTATACAGATTTAAACTAAGGCTATTTTAGTCTTCTGGTTGAGTATTTATACGCAGTAGCAACATTAACAATTATTTAGTCCGATTCATACAAAACAAACTTATTGTGTGTGTGTGTGTCTTGCAGCTGGGATGAGACATATTTTGTTTTTGAATTGTTGTCAAAGCAAGACACAATAAGTTCGTTTTGTATGAATCGGACTAATTAATTGTTATTGTTTCTGCTGTGTATAAATCCTCAACCAGACCACTAAAATCTTCAGGAGGATCGGCCAGTCCAGTAGTGAGCATCGACCGAACGCATCATTCAGTGCCTACAGTTTGTGTCTCGCTCGCTCAACCGCTCGGATCCGTTCCTACACGTAACAGCTGTCCTTCTCAGGATAGCGTCCTTTTCAGGACGTGAACGACGAAGCGTGCCGGAACACTCAACCGCAGAAGATTGTCGCCGTGACGCCCTCGGGCGCGAGGCCGAGACCATGCAACCGCCGCGCAGCGAGTTGGTTTGGGCCGATTTCATAACCAAAAACAGGAAGTATATTCACGCCCGCGACCGCCCAACCAATCGCCGCCAAAAGCAAGTCGAAACGCAACAGGGGCAGAGGAAAGAAAGGAGATGTCGACGCAACAGGAACCAGCCACCAACAACTCACGCCAACCGTGACCACTAAAAAGCCGGAGGCACCCTCCCAGACGGCACCCGGGATCGCTCGCATCCTCATCAGGGCGGCCCAGCGTCGAACCGGTGCAGCAACGTCGCCACCCCTGTCCTTACCGACCGCCTTAATGGAAATGGTCAACCGGTTTATAGAAACCATCCGCACAGGCGGCTCCATCACCGAGGACCTCATCAGCTGTGCATCGCAACTCCTACTGCTGATGCCAGCAGTTATCCAAACACTAGTTACTATGATCAATGGCGAACCTAGTACTGCTTAATTGGAACGCCCGGGGCCTCCGCGAGAAGCACAACATTCTGCGTCACGTCCTCCGCGAGCGTGACATGGATGTTGCCTTGATCTGCGAGACCCACCTCACACCGGGACGACAATTCGCAGTGCCCGGGTACCACACCTACCGGCTGGATAACACTCCCCCGCCGGACGGCCGCCCGTGCCGTGGCCTGGCCATTCTGGTTAGGCGCACCGTCATCCACCAGGTGCTGCCGCCAACGTTTATCACCTCGCTTTACACGCTCGGCCTTGAGGTGTGCTTGGGTGCTAAACCCACTGTGCTGTTCGCAGCATACAAGTCCCCCAACTTCCGTTTAGATCTCTCGAAGATTCACGGGCTCTTATCAAAAGAGCCCACTGTAATCTCCGGGGATCTCGACGTCAAGCACACGGCCTGGTACTCGCGCTATTGCACCAGCGATGGCCGTCGACTCCTCGCAGACGCGAAGGCCCGCGGATATACTATCTTGGCCCCAGACCAGCCAACGCACTTCCCAGAGAATCCGGATCACCAGCCCGACGTGCTTGACATCGCCGTCATGGACCGCGTGGAGGGACTGGTTACCCAGGAGGTCCTCTCCGACGCCCTGCAATCGGACCACTGCCCGGTCCTTATCACGATTGCCACAGCCCCGGCTCGTTCCCTCCCGACACCTCGGCGGCCAAAATTTGACCGCACGGTCCTTGCACGAGAAGCCCACGCGCGCACCCACCGGGAATCCCTCATTCCCGGCGGTGACCACGGTGGACGTGGGCCGCCTGGCGGACGGCATAACCTCGGCCTTTACAGGCGCACTAGCCGCGGCCACCAAACCCTCGGGCCCAACCCCGGCTTCCCGGCTCGATCTTACCCGCCGGATCGAGAAGCTCCGCCGCCAATGGTAACGCACTAGATGTCTCACTATCCGGGCCGCCTTTAACAGAGCTGCCGCGGTGGTCAAGCTCGAGTTCGCCGCACACTATGCGGTGACTTAGGAATATCGCCTCTCCCAGGCCGCCGAGGACTTGCCGTCTGTTCACCGCCTTTGCCATCAACTCGCCGGCAGCAAGGAGCCCATTCGCCTGCTAACACACGAAGACGGGGACCTACGCTACCGCGCAACAGGCACAGCCAACATCCATGCCAGGTACCTCACACAGGTCTTCACACCTTTGGCCACCGCGCGACTGACCGCGAGGACGAGGTGGTCGCGCAGGTAAACTTCGCCTGAGAGGGCTCCCCCTCCCCACCAGCACAGGAGGTCACCACCACCGCAGCACCGGCCGCCCTCTTCGTATCGCCGAGCCAAGTTCGTCGCGCCCTCCTCAGGGTTAATCCCAGGAAGGCCCCGGGCGCCGACCAGATCCCCAACTCGTCTCTACGGCTTGTCTCCCCCAGGACTGCAGCCGCCATCACTCGACTATTCAACGGAATATTCCGCACGGCCACTTTCCTACCCAATGTAGAAGATGGGGGAGGTAATCCTGATCCCCAAGAAGGGGAAGAGCCTCCGGTCTCCCGCCGACTACAGGCCCATAAGTCTGCTGCCTGCGCTCTCCAAGGTGTTCGAGCGTTTCCTACTCGAAATCCTCACCCCTTACCTGCCGACTCGGGCCGATTAGTTCGGCTTCAGGACTGAGCATTCGAACATCCACCAACTCAACTTCATCACCAATGCCGTAAACAAAAAAGGAATCAGTCGCGGCGCTTTTCCTGGACATGGAAAAGGCGTTCGACCGCGTCTGGCACGAGGGTCTTTTTTTTAAGCTCATTGCTTCACACGTTCCACGTCCTCTGGTCACCATAGTGCAGTCCTTTTTGAGCCACCGCCCTTCTTACGTCCGAGTGGAGGATGCCCACTCGCTCACATGCCCCATCGGGGCCGGAGTGCCTCAGGGTAGCTGCCTCTCCCCAGCCCTCTTCAACAAGTACGTAGACGACATCCCCAGTAGCGAGGGAGTCATGGCCGCACTGTACGCCGACTATACGGCTTATCTAGCAACGTCGCTCAACCACCAACACGCGGCTGCTAAGATTCAGAGGATCCTGGACATGCTCCCCGCCTGGCTGTCGAAATGGCGGCTGAGCGTCAACACCGCCAAGTCACAAGCGGTGATCGGAGCTTCCTCCAACCCATGGCCCTCAGCGGCGAACCCATCCCCTGCGCCTATCAGGCCAGACACCTGTGCGTTTGCTTAGACGCCAACTTAACCATGGGTCCACATACCTGCGCCTCTGCGGCACAGGCCTCCACAGCACTATGACGCTGTCGAGGTTCCTTCCACTTAAGGTAAAACTTATGATATATAAGCTATATATCCGCTCCCGCCTGACGTATGCGGCTCCAGCGTGGTACCACCTACTGGCGCCCTAACACAAGCGTCGACTGCGCGTGGTCCAATCCAGGGACCCGCGCCGCGTAGTCGACGCCCCCCGCTACGTCAGGAACACCACAATTTCCCGGTACCTTGAGGTGGAGGACCTCGACCGGCACATAGCCGGCCTGGCCTCCCGCCTGTTCGCCAAAGCGGACGTCTCCGCACATACCATGCTCCGCCATTTGGACCCCTATCACAGGCGACCTCCCGACCACAGAGCGTACCCTCGCGACTCCGTGCAGCCCCCTTATGCGCTGTACGCTGGACCTTCGCGGGCGCCCGCAGGAGCTAGGACACCACCGCCTGGGGTCAGAGCACCCTCTTAATACT
>JAFELO010001575.1:391332-412177 GCA_017140195.1 Eumaeus atala
GCTCCGCCATTTGGCCCCTATCACAGGCGACCTCCCGACCGCAGAGCGTACCCTCGCGACTCCGTGTAGCCCCCTGATGCGCTGTACGCTGGACCTTCGCGGGCACCCGCAGGAGCAAGGACACCACCGCCTGGGGTCAGAGCACCCTCTTAATACTGCTTCCGCCCCGCTATTAGGCTTTCCAGCTTTTCAGTTTTCTGCCTCTCACATAGCCCCTCTCATGTATTTACGCCTTCATTCATTAACTACTGCTCCCCTCTCTCATGCAATTATTCATCATGCTTCATCATGCTCCCTTGCTCACACGCACTAACGCCTCATGCCTTCACCTCATTCGTGCATTCACTCATCTAATCTAATCATGTCTTCATCATTCACGCTTCTACTGCTTCTCTACTCCCTCGTATCCAAGTCCCCGTAGTGGGGTTCCTACCACGTACACGCGGCACGGGAATAGCTTCCCCCCCTTTTTTCCTTCTTTCTTAGCTAGCCGCGTGCTCACTCGCCCGTCTGATCAGCGGGTCCTTGGTCGCTGGCTGCCACTCGCTGGGCCTTCGCCGGGACTACCGGCGATCTCACCCGGTGGGGGCAGACCGCCCAGGACAACCCCACTGTGAGGACGGGCGACCGGGCCCCACCGGCAACCGCCCCCTACTGCGATCTGTAATGAACGCCCCAACGACCGCTTCATAGTAATGGAGTGACACCCCGCTGTCGCCGGAATAGGACCAAAGTCCTGATACGGCTCCCTCTGCCCCCTTGTGGGGGTATGAGATTACCCAGTCGCTAAAATCTTCAGTCTGCCCGTGATCATGACAACCGAAAGGTTATCAAAACGTCGGGATATGATAAAAGTTGAGGGATCCGGACAGAATTTTCTTTCAGTGACGAAATTTCTGCTTCCGAGAAGCAGTCCTAATATCCTTTGCTTGCAGCTCTTAATTTTTCAGCTTATTTATGTATCTGTTTATCTATTTAAATAGATATACATTTTCTAATAACTTATTAACTAACTATTATTACTATTTTTATAGTTTATATCTGTATACATACTAAAGTATTTGTAATATTATTTTTCATTTTATTCTCATCTATTTATTGTTTATAACTAAAACATATTTTTACTGTTATTTGTATAGCAGGACAGCACAAGGATTTCTTTGATCTTTTATACCGATTTATACAGAAAACTGACGTTTCGCTTGGCATATATTTAACGCGGCTCATTGGGGCCCCGCTAGTGTTACACAATTCGAGTATCCTAAATACAATACAGAGTTAGGTATTTATAACATCCAGCTTACTTTACATCCTATTTTACCGACTGAGTACTCCGATCAACTGTAGGTACAATGTAATGCTTGCCACATTATTATTATAAGTCGAAGACTGAGAACGTATTAGAGACAGTGACTATAGAATTGAGAATGACGGTTATTATAAGTTAAAACTCTTACTTAAAATTTATACAACCGTAGCTCTTCGTTCGACTCGGGAATAGAAGCCAATCGACCAACGGCAGTATGACGATACCCTTATGCAGTACATACCGCGTGTCGCGTGAACAGAATTACACATTCGGTACATGATCGATATTACCGAACAATAGACGAAGTCGTAGCTCTTAGCCCGCAAATTGTTAGCGCAGGCAGGTAGCGCCGCAGACCGCACGACGTAACTTCCCCACCTTTGTCCCGACAGTTATTATGTACAATTAGGACCAAGACCGCGGCATTCGGTACTAATCTTGAACTAACTTCGGCTGGAGGAATATGCATAAAATAGTTGGGACTTTTCTAATTGTTCCAAGTCTGGAACGACAATTTGATGAGACTCCCTTACCACATAGCTGGCTTGATCGAGACCTAATAACAGGGTCTGTCTAATAATAATATATTAAACGCGTATATTTAACTTTTAGAGTTTATGTGAATAGGTGCTACACATTAGGCATGCATACCTACTTATGTACGCCATAGGTACATATATAATTACAATAAAACTACTTTTACGGATTTTATCTGTAAAAGTAGTTTTATTATATTGACTAACATTCGCGTGCACTTAAGACATCAACAGATATAATTGTTATAACGTGATAATTTATGTACAACCCGTTCCTAGAATTCAGTACGTAAAATAGCATGAAAAAAAATCTAATCCAAATGGCAGTTTTTTTTTTGTAGATATTATATATTTTGAATTATGTTGACTTACCTTACGGCTAAAGTTAAAATAAGGTCTTGAGTAGATATCTACTTAATTAATTTTCTTTGTATTGCGCTTAAAGAACAATAAAAACAAGTACAAATGAACTAGGTATGACCATATTACGACAAAAAGGATTTAAAATTTAATTAGGTACCTACAACATGTATACAATTATAATGACTGACACGATATCCTGACATGTAATTTTCCAAATCACGGCTGATACCCGTTCGCGCATGTATTTTTGATGCGTTTAAATGCTTTTCGGTCTATTCCTGCTAAACCACAGCCTACAATTAAACCTTTATTTGACTACTGTGAGTTATTTCTTGAACACAAGAGGTCATATTTGTTTTACGGTTGATAATTAGGGGTTTAGCTGTTGATAATTGTAGAGGACATAAGGTTAATAGCGGGGGCGTGCGTACATTTAGTTTGTAATATTTAAGTGTATGGTGAAACTGAAACACATTGTTTAAGTTTTAAATTAAAATGATTATTAGAATAATCCTACAGATAATACATATTATAAATGTTAATGTTTGTTTGTGCGTCTGTCATGCTTTCGTGGATAAACTTCTGAACGGAAAAAAATGTGAGATTTTTTTATTCACGGCAATGTATCACATTTTATAAGTTAAGTATATTCTACGGGTATCGATAGTAAGTCATTACAAGGGGCACACTGAAAGTTTTTAGAATTGCCCGAAAATACGTGACGCCTTACAAAAAAAAAAGAATATTCAAATTTCAAAGAACTCTTTGCGTTTAAAGAGTTCAGTGGGGACAAAGATATTACTCTGATGATTTGCGTTCTTTTGCGACCTTCGTCCAGGACGACTGCAGAGGACAGCGAGTGCTCATGACAGTACCTAACAGACACACTAACAGACACACTAACAGACACACCAACAAACACAACAACTTCTGTAAGTAAGTTTTGGCGTTGGTATGAGTCAGGTAGTTACAAAACTTTTTTTACAAAAACATATTTTCTCGTAGATTCTTTTAGATCCCTCTAAAAGATGACCGGTAACACAAACCTCACGAAACGCGAGAGCATAGTCTTATTTATGGCGGCATCATGTGAGCGAGAGGTTATAACACGGTATAAAATAGTAAACCGCGATACAAACGGTTAGACCGGCTGTACTGTGCACCTTCTCTAAGTAATCACTAATGAAATCGTTATTCTGTGGCAAAACCACTGCACCAATTAAACATATTTATGCGAACACACTAACAAAATTCAAGGTACACCGAGGCTGCATTTTTACTTAAGCAGTAATATCTCCGAGGCCTCCTTCTGAAGATAAGTATTTCCATATTAATTAGAGGTGGTACTTTTATTTTTTTAAACTGCATGACCCATCACACTTTCCCATCGCTGCTACTCCTGTGTCTCCGGGATCGACAGCGGCCACCACTTGTGATCGCAGGGAGCCCGAGGGAATCCTAAAAACTGCCTTGCCGCAACGAATTTAATCTGAAGAAAGTAAGCGGAGTAGGCAGTGTCTCCAGTTTGCCTCTCCAATCAAGCGGAGACAGTACGGGATTGCAACGACTTAAACGGTCAAAAAAAAAAAGAGACAGCATTCAGGTGAAGCCGGACTGCTATGTACCACGGATATATAAATGCCGGCACATGTTGTCTACACGTTATAGAGGTGACTCAGTATATATGCAGTACATACATTCATATTATGCACATACAATATAAAACATACACATTACACATACCTACAGAATTTAGTAAGAGGTAGTGCCATGCTGCATAGGAGGAGGTAGTGCCATGCATGGTGCATGACACTAAATCCTCCTATGCAACGGATTTGGGCACGACCGGGGAAATATCTCTCGCTCACATAATACCGCCGTAAAGTGACATCTTCAGTGTCGCGTGTCGTGGGGTTTTTGAGTAGCCGGTGGCCCATTAGGGGGATTGAGGGGTGAAGGAGGGCAACGGAGGCAATCGGCTTAGTAATTATGTGGATGTTCATGGGCGTCGGTTGTGGTAAAAAGGCACTGATTGCTCGCCCCCCTATTCTACAATAAATATATCTAAATATAACCCCATTAAGATTTACACAGTCAATAAAATCTTGAATTTAGTAGGAGATCGTGCTATTGTAGTGGAAATAGGCCGGTACGATGGAGGTAACAAAATTAGTAAGAGATAGTGCCATGCTGCAGTGGCGCCGGCACGACCGCGGAGCACCTCTCGTTCACATGACACCGCCGCACTGGGACAGGTTTGCTGTCGCAGTCGTGCCGTTTGGAGTAGTTGGTGGCACCGACAAGGGCTGATAACGAGAATGAAGATATCAGCCGTGCCGACTTGTGTAATTTATTTATATTATCGGATATTCATAAACATTATAAATCTTTTATTCTTATCCTTCGAATTAATATTAAGGTGAACGAAATTAAACACTTTATGTGACATGAATGTAACATAACATAAGTATTTTATACAGTACGGTAAGTTGGAGCGGTTTTATCACTAACGGACGCCCATAAACATCGGCTTCTGTTGTGCACTATTCTTCTAAGGCAAAACTTACAAAGCACATTGAAGAGTTCTTGCGACGTTATCCTATCAGCGACATGACCTATCTTACCGGTCATGCCGACCAATTCGGTTGCAATGAAGCGTAGCACTAACTTCAACTAAGTAACAAGAACGCTATATTTTTGAATTTAAATAATTTGACTTGTACTCATTGCAGTTAAACTCAGCCGACACGACAGGGAAAGTACTTCTTATATAACATCAGAAGGTTGCTATGCTATTTCGTAGTTTATTTAACTTATAAAATCATATTTTGAATAAAATTGTGTTTTCTGCAATTAATTGTGATTTTTGCAATCTCCTGTTTTGCCGATGTCTATGGACGGCGTGACTTGCTATGATTGGATGATTGATACTTCTAAATTTATTGAAAAAAAAAATAAACAGAGGTTTGAGGAGCTGCTCAGCCCATTTATGATCAGGCAGCGGGTGTCGATCATAACACGTCATAATACGAGATCAAGGAATCGACATTATGATATCGACAGAGAGGACGTGATTCATATAAATAAAAATAAAGTAAAGTACCCTCACGCCTGTTTTCCCCGAAGATGTAGGCAGAGGTGTGCCAGTACATCCACAACTCAACAATAATAATCGCCTCTGTGGTGTAACGGTGCGGGTGTCGCCTGTTAAGACCGTTATCCGCGTGGGGTCCTGAGTTTGATCCCAAGTCGGGCAACTATTATTAAATGTTTCTCAGATTATTCTGAGCACACCTTACATTGTCCGGAATTGGAACGTACCCGAAGCGGCCATAGGCTTGCGACCTTATGGGCTTCAGTACCTTTTTTTTTTTTGATGACGAAGGGGAATGCATTTACGCATGATACCTGGGAGCCCGGGTAGACCCCAGATCTATGTTGGACTCGGCCATTGGGTAGCAATACCAACTAAACCCCTACGGGAGCCATCAGCCGCAACAAGTGGAGGGTCCCGGATCTGCAGGCAACAGGACCCATGGGCCTCAGTACCTTGGCTAATCGTGGGTGTGTTAATATATCTACTTTCATATAAATTACGCCTTTAAAAAGAGGATAACCCCACCAACTTTGGGACAGCGTAATGGGGTGATGCAAAAGCGCCTCTTCATGTTGCTCTTTTATCCCCTCTTCATGTAGGAGCTTGTACAATAGTGGGGGTATAAATTACACCTGCTGTTGCAATTTAATGTTATTCTATAAAAGAGATAAAAGACTGTTAGAGGTTTACTCATACTTTTAGATACATTTACTTAAAGACGACCATCTTTAAGTAAATCTCCACATTCACAATCTGAACAATATTAAAATAATATAAGAAACAAACAATGGAATCAATACAGTTTTTAATTAGGGTTAGTGAAGTCTTATCTGGCAGCTGTCCGAGGCTCCCTGCTGCAACCTGGATGGAGCTCCTTATATTCAATTATACTTTCATCCACTGTTTGTTTTCGGATTGTTCTTCAATCCCTAAATTCAATAGTGGAAGATTATACAGACATCATATCTTCATATTAAATCCAAACTTGGAAAAAAAAAGAAGTAGAGCTCTGAAAAGGAACACACAAGCAATAAGTTCCCGCCCCATCATCTTGTCTTCATCAGCCAACTAAAATCAGGCAATGTATATAACCAGTTACAATAAAATATAATTTAATATCCAACTTTCACACGTGGCATATACTATTTTACACATACATATTTTAACTAACACAATAATGATACGGTCTATCAAATTAATAGCCATACAGATCATGTGAGTAGTAATATCAAACTGCACATATAAGAGAACTAATATAAGAGAAATCATGAACTCACCCTTTTATATTAAATAATTACATAGTTAATGCATAATTTCACGAATATACAGGTTCCCGGCGGATAATAAGAAACTACTTAATTATCATTTGTATTATAATCAGCTAATAATTATCAGCTAAATATGGCTATCGGACTTCGCACCAAAGTTCAAATTCCAAATTACATCGTGGCCATTACGATGCTCCATAGACCATTGATTTTGGAAGAGGTAGTGCCATGTTGCATAGGAGGAGGTGGAGGTAGTGCCACGCATGGTGCGTGACACTACACCCTGCAACGGAAATGGGGCACGTCTGGGGAATTACCTCTCACTGACATGATACTGCCATAAAGTGACAGCTTTGCTGTCTAATTTCATGTGATTTGTGAGTACCCAGCGGTCCAATGTAAAGGAGGAGGAAAGGAGGGCAACACATCTACATAACAACCGTCAAAGGCCTCAGATTTCTCGTTTACTCCTCTATTCTATAGAAGGTGGTATATTCTAGGATTCTACCACCTTCCTTTAAACAATCATTTATTACTTTCCTCTCGACATTTCGGTCACCTTTCTGGCCAGCCTTTGCGGTTATGGATGACATTTTTCGGATGCAGATGAGTGCACCCAAAGAATGTCATCTGTGGTATAAAAAATCTCCCACTTGCGTTACAGACTCAAACTTACAAAAAGTCATGGAACACAAATTACCATGACAACTGTAAAATTTTCATGACTTTTACACACTAGATCATGATAATTATTCCTATAACACTTATAATGTGGATGTTTATTTCGTTGTTGCAGTTTCTTTGCTTAAAGGGAAAGAGACAGCACGAGAGGCAAACCGTATTTTTTTGCTAACATCAACGTTTCCTGTAACAGTAATGAACATTTACAAATAGTTATTTTAGAAAACAAATTCAAATTCTAACACTTTATTGCTGTTTCAAAATAAAAAACAGAAATAAGAAACAGTGTTCAAAATACTTTATTCGGGAACACGTGCCTATATAAACAAAACTAACAGGTAAGAAAGTACATCGATCGAAACACACTTAAATTTTTCCTTAATAAAAGCCACGCTATTGTTATGCAAATTATCATTAAACAGGGTTTACTGGCCACAGTTATGGCGCTCGTTATTGGTTGCACATCTCCCCTGCAGCACCACTTTTACGACTTTTTAATAAACCTCGTTTGAGGGTAGACAGATAATTTTTATGTGCAACTCCGATCTGTCCAGCTTTATAGACAAGATATAGATGAGCTGGCGTTGTAAAACATTCATAACATCAGCCCTACAACGTTAGCTTAATGTCTTGTTTTTACCGAACTTCGCTGGAATTGTGTATTTGATGTGTGATCAGATAGACCTTTTTCATAGGCTTTAATATTTGAACAGTTTGGTGGTGGAATCATGTCTGATGGTTTTACTATAATTAAGTAAAACATATCCTAAATATTTCTTTTATTTCCGAAATTGTCTTAGTTGTTACAATTATGCCGTGATTTGTTTAGATATGATGTAACGTTTCTGTTATTTGAACTATGCAGCATCATCGGATAGCTTACAATAAAAGAGTATGGACAATTCAGTGAGATACATTGAACTTTACATAACAAGTCCCGTTGAGTTCTGTGAGGTTGAGGCTGGTTTTGCAGCTGTCCGGATTTCCGGACATCCCCAAGGTAGAACGGGAGAACACGTTTCGTACGTTTCCCCTGAGCGGCTCTCCCGGTCAGCTGCGATGGTTTCGCAGTTATGCCTGTTATACACGATACATTCGATTTTACAAAAAAAAAACCCATACTTCTTCTGATCAATCCGACAATGATAGCTATGCAGGGACCGGAAACGCTTACCCTTATTTATTTGATTCGGTATTTCATAGACTTGTTTTCAAATACCCCATCAATCCGATAGTTAAATCGTCGACTTAGCCAAGCTAAAAGCTAACCAAATCGACAGAGTTAATTCCGAATACGAAAACCCTATTGTATCTTACCACTATCTTCACTCCAGAACCTTAGTGGCCCATCTGCCATCTGTTCTTCTAAGAGTGTGAGTGTGACCCGCCCATTGCTACACTTTAGTTCTCTGCCTAACTTCGTTACGAAATCTGTCAGACAGAAACACTCGACATAGTATGTTCAATAGCCCATTGAGCTACCGCAAACTTGCGGACCAGTCCTGAATTAAGAGACCGTAGATCATCATGGAGAGAAAGCGTTTGTTGAAGACTTTCGTCTTCAAGCTCTGACAATATCAATAAGTTAAACTATCATTTGGGTAAGATTTCAATAGGGTGTTCCTAAAAAAAGGTTTAGTCAAAAAAGGGATTTTCCGGTCCCTGTGCTCATACATTGCTGTAGCACGTATACGTGTACATATCTTCTGCAACAATAAGACAACCACTTATTGTCCAGTCGTAGCAAATCATGCAAAAACTTCTGGATCATTCTATTTCGATCACTATATAATAATATTATTTTACGTACCAATTTGGGTATTGGAGGCAAGCGTAGAGTGATAGCCTTGGTGACTAGTGCTGCCTGAACATCATCACAAGGGCATGCAAAGAAATGCAAGTTTTATTGACAGTTTACACCCCTGTCCTCCCGTGTAAAATATGTGGTTCTCTAGTCTCCACTTTACGTATGTATATTTTCATATTATTTGAACACGTCTGCATTACGATTATGTGGATATATAGGACCGTGTAGTTATCCAAAGGCTCCGATTGCTCGTTTGCCCCCACTATAAACTTACAAATGCATAAGATAACCATCTAAACAGCTGTACAGTGAGTACTTTTGTTTCTAAGTGATGTTTGTTATATGTTGAACGCTCCTGAGTTCAGCCGTGGTCGTTCTAATCATTTTCCTCCCTTCAAGTCTGTGTCAACATTGCACAGGATGAGCATTTGGCGACGATTTAAAACTATTTTAAACACAGTTGGCGGACTCAGTGGATTCAATCTAGAGGAAATGTATAGTGCAATAAAATATAAATAGAAAAATAATTTTATATAAGCTGTCACTGATGTAACATATGGGTTATATTTTGATCGAAACATTTACTTCGCTCGGAATTAAAACCATCGGTGTGATTGAAATTGATAAGTATTTGTGCCGAATCTTATTTAAATACGTCTAGTATTTTTATGTGATAGAGTATGATAGATACTACGGCCTAAGAACAGCTAAACAGAAAAAAAACTGTGGGCATCAATTCAACTGCAATCTACTAGATAGTTCTTGTGGAATAGAAATACACTTATACAGTTATATACTAGGGTGGCTCTAAAATTCGTGGCCTAACCTACATGGAGCTATGACATCTTTTTAAATCTACCATCATTTGTTGGAGAAAATTGAACACCGTGCAGTCATTAAGTACTTTATAAAAAAAGCCTATCACCAAAAGACATCCATCAAGATATGGTGAGCACTTTGGGGGAGTCTGGTCCATCGTATTCCAGTGTCAAGAAGTGGGTAGCTGAGCTTAAGAGCGGTCGTGAGAGCATTAAAGATGATCCTAGGAGTGGAAGGCCTACATTCTCTACCACGAAAGAAAACATCGATAAAATTTGTGATCTCGTACTGGGTGACCGACGTTTGACCATTGGTAAGATAGCTGAGGTAACAAACATTAGTTATGGCCGGGTGCAACACATAATACCGGAAGAGTTGGGGTTTCATAAGGTTTCTGCTCCCTGGGTCCCGAGGTTGCTTTCAGTTGTACAGAAACGAGTTCCCGAGGAATTTTTGTCTAGATTTGTTAACATGGATGAAAGCTGGGTTCACCACCATACTCCTGAATCAAAGCAACAATCCAAACAGTGGAAAAGATCAGACTCTCCTACACGGAAAAAGGCTAAGGTCGTTTTGTCGACTAACAAAGTCATGGCTTCTGTTTTTTGGGATGCGAAGGGCATTATTTTTGTAGATTATTTACCGAAAGATCAAACTATAAATTCTAGTTATTATTGTAACCTTTTACGAACACTCTGGGAAGAAATAAAAAAAATGCCGAGAATGTTGCGTAAAAAAGTTTTGTTTCATCAAGACAATGCACGTGTTCACACTACGGTTGAAACAATGTCTGTAATCCATGATTGTGGCTACGAATTGCTGCCCCACCCACCTTATTCGCCAGATTTATCCCCCTCGGATTATCATTCATTTCCAAATTTAAAAAACATTTGGGTGGCTCGAAATTTTCGACCAAAGATGAGGTGATAGTCGCAGTAAACGATTATTTCGCCGACCTTCCGGAATCTTTTTTTTCGAGGGGATAAATAAGTAGCAGGTCAGGTGGAAGAAGTGTGTTGAACTAGATGGAGACTATGTCGAAAAATAAAAATAAATTAGGTAAACTTTTCTTTCATTTTCTTGGTCGGGCTTAGAACTTTTAGATCCACTCCCTTAAGTTTAGTATGTGAAAATGTACCAGGTACCTGTATCATAAAGGAGTTGATGATAATTATAGACATCCAAAATAGTCTTATCCTGATGTACTAAAAGTTAATACTCAGAGTAGTCAGCCTTAATCTTAAGAATAACTATAGCACATCAAGATGTTGTTTTCTAGTATAGGAGACAAAATTGAAATTGAGTCCTTTGATTGAAACAAATTGCACGACAACTGCGCAGTATAAGAGATTGATATTTTCTACGCTGAACGTTATTTTTTTATTCATTATTGTTTATTTAAAGTCGAAACGTAATGGCTTCCTATTCCACTAATTAATATTTAAGATCGCCAATCGACTCACAGTTGTGTAATATGTCCTGACAGGGTCCGAGCGCCGGGGTCCTCTCTGGCGCTGACAGCGTGTAATTAAGACCACGCCCGGTCCGGCGCCAGGCCTCACGGCCCGCTTATTACAATTCTTACGAAATAGAGACAGAGACGGCTCTCACACTAAAATATAGGTAATACTCAGTAGTAGTACTGAGATTCATTCTTAAGCTATAGTCTAACAGTTGCTTTAGTCTATCAGTAATATATTCTGATAGGATTATTCCATCGTTGTACGTATTGAAGAGAAACGCCTTGAGAACTAGAGGCCATATAGTAGCTCCGCAATCGAGTCGACCCAATTCGGCATCTTGGCACTACCGCTTTTATACCAAATACCTTCGCAGTCGTAGTTATTTCCTGAAGTCCCTAATATATACTAATCAAAACAAAATAAGGGCCACTAGTTTATTTACATTTAAGTGCAATTTAGTAAATTGAAAGTAACTGATAAGTAGCAATATATTCATATTACGAACTCTTTGGTGTTTGAGCTCTTTTATGCCGTTTTTATTTTATGTGCTCGTGTTCCTAATTCGAAAGTATTGGCAAAATATAAGACAAAAATAACTGGATGTTATTCTTATGTTTTTCTTTGATTGTCTTCTTAACTTGTTTAGGAAAAAAGTATTACTATTGCAATTTTAATCGATTCATTGATCATCTCGAGTTAATCATGCCACCAGTACGAAGGCACATGGATATAATTACAGCAACCAGAGCCATAACTATGATTCAAGAAGGACGTTCTCAGCGTTTAGTGGGTTCGCAGGTGGGTTTTTTTCGAAGAGTTCTCGTTTAAAATGTATAGAATCGCTTCCAAGACACTGGCAGTGTTACCAGGAGACCTGGTTCAGGAAGAGTTCGCATAACAACGACTCATGAGGATCGGTACATCCAACTAAGTGCTCGTCGTGATCGTACAGTAGCGGCCCGTCAGTTACAGCACCACCTGCGGCTGACGACGGGTACCCGTGTCAGTAGTCAAACTATACGTAATCAGTTGCACGAAAACCAGCAAACGTTAAGACGTCGAGCTGTTCGAATTCCTCTGAGCATAGTTTAACGTGCAAACCGATTAAGATTCTCCCGTCATTATTTGAACTGGGGGATTAATCAGTAGCGCAAGGTGCCTTTTACAGACGAGTGCAAAGTAAAATTTCTTAATGATGATCGGCGTGTTAGAGTGTGGAGACGACGCTGCGAGCGGTTTTCGGAGTCCTGCATTCACGAAGTTGACCGTTTCGGTGGTCCCAACGTAATAGTTTGAGGTGGGATTAGTTTACACGGTAAAACCGAGTTCACCATTTTAAATTCGGGTACCGTAACTGCAGAGCGTTACATCGAGGACGCCATTGGGCCTCAAGTGATTCCAATTGTACGGCGAGTGGGGCCTGGATTCATCCTGATGCAAGAGAATGCCCGTGCACACTCAGCTCGATCAACCCAAACTGTCCTAGAAGGGTCTCATATTGAGGTATTACCATGGCCAGCTAAGAGTCCGGATTTAAATTCGATCGAGCAATTGTGGGACCAATTGAAACGAAGAGTTAGAGAGAATGAGCAAGGGGTCTACAACCAACAGGAGCTGATTGACGCTTTAAAAAATGCTTGGGAGGAGATTCCAGATGGAAACGTGAGGAATTTAATCCAGAGTATGAATACGAGACTTCTGGAGTGTATTGCTAAGAGAGGAGGACATACTCGTTATTAAAAAGAAGAAACAAAAGTGACAAGAACAGTAGTTTGTCTTTTTCCGGTGATTTCTTTTGTTCATGCTTTTCATTCAAAATGGCCCATTTTGTTATGAATATAAAAAAAAATTATGATCATTATTTTAAGCAATTGTTAGCCTATATTATAATCAACAACATTATTTTGTAGTTACACAACTTAAACAAGTTAATGTCTTTATTATTATCATGATACATCAAAAAATCTTAGTGGACCTTAAAATAAAAGTTTTGTGTAGCATATATCTTTGGAGTCATAGCTATGTTCATAAGTAACTAATAAATACCTTTGTAGTCATAGTCATTTTCTTAAGTCCCTAACATATTCTTTTGTAGTCATAACTATTTGCCTAAGTCCCAAATACATACTTCTGTTGTCATAGATGTTTTCCTACCCTACTATATCTCTTTGCAGTCATAGTTATTTCCCAGAGTCCCAAATATATAACGCTTCCTTCATAGCTATTTCCCTATGTCCCCAACATATAACTTCGGAGTCATAGTTATTTCCCTAAGTCCTTAATTCCCTAATATATGGCGTTGTAGTCATAGTTATTTTCCTAAGTCCCTGATATATACCTTCATATTCGTAGTTATTTCCCTATGTCCCTAATGTATACCTTTAGAGTTATAATTATATCCCTGGGTCCCCAGTCTATACCTCTGTAATCATAGTTATTTCCCTAAGTCCTTTATATACCTTTGTACTCATATTTATTTCCCTAAGTCCCTAATATATACCTTTGCAGTCATAGTTATTTCCCTAAGTCCTTTATATACCTTTGTACTCATATTTATTTCCCTAAGTTCCTAATATATACCTTTGCAGTCATAGTTATTTCCCTAAGTCCTTTATATACCTTTGTACTCATATTTATTTCCCTAAGTCCCTAATATATACCTTTGCAGTCATAGTTATTTCCCTAAGTCGCTAGCACAGTTAATGTACGCATACATAAATTAACTGAACATTTTTGTCACTTTCTAGATTTAACATCATGGTCTGATCGCGAGATATAAAACTAATAGGCACACTAAATATTGATCTTTGTCTGCAGCTCCAATGCCCGGGGCTTAATAAAGTGGGTCTTCCATTGTGTTGTAGTTGGGTTGTTGCACTTTTTTTTTTCACTTATCTTTGTTGGTGTGCTGCACATCACAGCAAAAATAAGTGTAATGGATTAATAGGCTTCCCAGAGACGAAATCTTTTAATTTGGAGCGGAGTGCAGCACAAAGAGGGGCAGTAGACGTCGCTCGCAGCGAGTTTCCAGGGCCCCAACGTAGTGCCGAATGTACCCATCGCAGTGATTTTCATGGCAGATAATCCTACATAACCCAGATGCTCAACCCCTGCCACCTGTCACTGGGTATCTTTGGAGGATTTCGCCAGCGGAAAGGAAACAAAAAACAATGTATTAATAAAGATATACTTCAATTTGAATAATTGTCCAGCAATCAGAATAATAGAACTTATATCTCTAAAATATAAATAAATAGAGAATACCGTATTTCGGCATACTATACACATGTTATGTACGTACTGACATACATTTTCATATATTAATATTAGTAACATAAATACATAAATACTTACAAACTTAAATAAATTCTTACACACATAAAATACAGTATAAATAATAAGAAACTTATGAATATAAACAATATGAGACTTAGAAAATATACTTTAATAATACAAGAAGAAGAAAACGACAGTGACAACGATAAAGAAGTGCTCTTTAAGTCGTTTTGTATACATTTTAAGGTACGTTTGAGTGGAAAATATAGACGAGCGCTGACAACACTACACTTACTTGGAGACAGTCATGTAGTTACTATACTCATTGCATAAACCAAATATCATGATAAAAATATAAAATCTTATAAAGTGCCCACAACCCGATGTTTTCTCATTCGCAGCCAGATACTTAAAATTATCCACTCTCTTGAACAATAACTGCACACCACTCAATTCAAATTAGGCCCAATGTAATAAAGGAAAATGAGATTTTTTTTACGAACGGAGAAGTGTTGTTTTTATTGTACGAAAAAAAATCCTCCCTCCGCACTGATTAGGTAGTTCATTTATCCAGCGGATTTATGATGGCCTCATTTATTTCCTCCTTCATAACTTCACTCACAAATCATGGAGCGAAGTTGTTTGCACGCAATCGATAGTACACAAATGGCGAGTCAATTGTTCATGAGATATATTTAATTTGATTATGTCTTTTTATAAGAGACTAGCATCAGCCCGCGGTGCATCCAGTCCTGTTATAGCCTCAATAAATGGTCTGTTCAACATAAAATATTTTTTTAATTCGGGAAGGTTTTTTCTGAGATTAGCGCATTCAAAGAAACAAAATGCTTAATTTTATATTATTAGTATAAATAGTGCAATGTTGCATTGCAACCGAATTGTAACCAACACGACCGGGAAAGTTACTCTTACTCATATGAGAGATATGCTGTCGTCTTTGCAGAGGTTTGAAAATATACAGGGAAGGAGAACAACAAATCTGCAGACCAATTATTGCGGATGTCTATGTGACTCGGCAGTCACCAAGTGACAGCTATTTTGGTCATATATTGTGAGGAAGACCTAGGAAATGTAGTATATATTTTGCCCCTCTTTACTATAGAAAAGCACCAAGTACCCACTTCTATACCGTCCTTTACAAATAGTAATAATAGTTGTAAGGGATATAAACACATATAAATATCGTGTCAGCAGGATGATGCACACGAGACGTGAGCTAGACTAGTCTCCAGTCCACCAAACCTTCATACCTAGTGCTCGTCGGCCCCGAAGCTTCTTATCAAGTGCCAGTTGGCACGTATACTTAATAACGCACTCGCTAATAGAACATATGTCTCTATATAATAGGTAGCTAAGTCTAAAATACGAACTAACTACCTTAAGACTTTCATTAAAATACACACCAAACATAAACTTAAAAATGTGTCAGTTCGTAGTAATATATGTACTAGGTGCACGGTATATTTATCGTTAGTGTGTAAATAAACAAACGAGTAGTTTATTTAAAACAGCAATAAAATTTCCCTACACAATTTCCCGCGTCTCCCGACCCCTGCGTATTTCCCAGCAGACCCATTGTCGGCCGTTGTCCACTTGGATTCCGCGGGCAATTCGCCGATCATATACTTGTAATTGGTGCTGAGATATTTATTGGCTCTGTCTCCCTGAGTTTACTCCAGACAATACTTTATCTAATCTGTACATTCATTATTTCTGCATCGGACGTCTCCGATTGTCTTGTAATAACTTCGTGTTGTTAACGGCGAGTATTTTGGTATTATGTTTTGGAAATTAATACCATCACTGGTACGTGTTTAATAAATATGTTTAACAATGCATGTGTATAGAACGCTGTGATCACCTGATTGTAAGTGAAATATATCTGGTATAAAATGATATGCATCTTTTAATTCAGAAATTCATGTTATGTACTTTTATCCTACTTTCACTAATTTATTAATTCAAATTACACAACATGCAACCGGTTTTGAGTATTCTTCATCAGCATGTTACACATATCCGGGATAAACATAATTTAAAGTTTTTGTAATTCTGAGACGTACCTTATTTTTATGAGGGTACCCCGAAATTTCACTGGCGTGGACTTTAAATTGTCGGAGTGAAAAGTTCAGATATACTTTACAACCTGTTGTTATACCGAATATACACAAAAAATTACAGGTCAAGCGGTCTCTGAGTAATTAATAGCAAACGCCATTCGAGTGTTTTTACATTTATGATATTCCGTAGATAACATATACCACTGCAGTATGTTGTCTACTATATCGTATTTCTTGCAAATATATGTGTTAATAAAAATAAAATATTAAAAGAAATTTGGTCATTAGTCAAAAAAGTGTACAGTCTGTGGTCCTGTCGATTATCGTGTTTAATGTAATTAATTTACTATTTTAATTGAATAAACATTAACATTAATTTTTTTGTAATCTATTCATATATACGCCTATATATTTAGGATGTTTGTTTAGCACGAGCTTTGTTAGCGATCCTAAATAATTTCAGATAGGGGGCAAACAAGCAGGTAGGTAGTGACTACCACCGCCCATATACATCTGTAGGACTAGGCATCTTACAGACGCGTTGCCGGCCTTTATTAAACCGTGGTGCCATGAGAACGTCACTTCACGTCGGAGTCATGCGAGAGAAAGGAACTTTCCCCCGGCGCGCCGGCCCAATTCGGCTGCATACAAATAATGCGGAATATATCGAAAATCACAGTAGTAACATTGCAATCGCAGACTTCCTGCTAGGGTAAAATCTGAAACTGTAATAAGGTTTACCTGGAACATTTTAATGTGTGTTCTTAAACTGACTAAGACAGGGTCAAATCGTTTATACCTGCACGGAATACAGCGAGGGGTAAGAACGGGGGAAAGTTTTAAGTTATTCGTCAGAGAAGAACTCCGGCAGCCCCCGAGGCATTGGAACTTCGCTAAGCCGGTTGAGGTCTCGTGCCCACATCAAAAATGCTTAAACGAAGACATTCTGCGGTTATGTGTATATACTTTTGTTAATAATATAAGCTCATTATTACAGTAAATGGCTTTTGAGGTTTTTGTACAATTGCTTCTCTATTTCTCCTAGAACTGTAACAGATCCTTTGTTTTTCTTGTCCAATTCGTTTTTGTGGCGTGCTGCTGGATGTACACAAATTGCGATCGTAATTTGTGATGCTTTAGGTATATGATTTTTTTTAAATATATTATAGGGGGACAACCGAGTAGCCGGAGTGACGCCCATAAGCGTTGCTAGTCATTAAATGTTATACACATGCGTTGTCTCCCTTTTCTCCTCCCATCCAATGTCCAGCAGTAGGCCTTCTGGCTGTAAACCATCAGTTGCACAGTCTTTAGTGACAACACATGCAGTAGGATTCGTATTATACAATAGTATGTGCAAGTTTTTCAAGAGATTCTTGATAAACGTCATTGTAAATTGTCGCTCCGAAGTTACACTCCAGTAAATATTTAATGTGCTCTGGAAGTGTGAATGCTTATTGTCGTTATCTAACAGATATCATTATGTTTTGGCAATTTTTCCGCCCCCTATGTGATAATTTTTTAAGAAATCAAAAACAGAAAAAATAAATATTATTTTCGGTTTCGACTCGGTTCAAGTTTGCTCCTGATTAAAAATGTTAAAATTAGAACTCCATTTTCTGAGGCGTTTTAACATAAACTCCGGTCTTTTTCCGGTTTTCGAAATTAGACCTTTATCCATACTACAGTGAAAACCGCATCAAATTTGATTATGTTAAGATTTTCTGTAGGGACCAATTATGGCATCAAGACAATGAGTAAAACAAAAAAGTATCAAATCCTTACTCCTTCATAGGATTTGATACTTTTATGTTATATCCGTGACACACTCGCAGGGGGCCTCTACAGTTTTATTTACATGGATTAAATTTTCCGATATTTCGTGTATTTCATTGACACAGAGTGACGAAAAGGAAATTTGGTACGAGGTAATCTGATGTGTTAAGCTTACGCGAATGTTATTCATTGCAATAAAACTATTTTTACGGATTTCATTGCGCTTCTCCCGAGACCGTGGTAGCTGTAAACCTTCTGAAACGCCGAGGTAGTTAAGTAATTAAATAAATCACGATAAAATCAGTAAGGAAGTTTTATTGTTTCGAGGTGTATAATGTGGTAGTACCGTATGTACCTGGGGTATGCACTACCTGGGGAGGTACTTCTCGCTTACACGACACAGCCGTAAAGTGACAGCTAAACTATCGCGTTTCGTGCGGTTTGTGACTAGCCGGTGGCCCATAGTAGGGAAGGAGGATGCGTTGCCCACATCCATTACAACAATAATGCGTATATTTATGGTTATCGGTAGTAGTCAAAACGCTTCGATTGCTTGTCAGCATAAGATAGAGGCTGAATGTATAAGTAAGAGTTATTAGCCATGCCGTGTTGCAACAGAATTGATCCGGCACGACCCGGAACTTACCTCCTGTCAACATGATACTCCGGTAATGTACTTTCGCATATCGTGGGGTTTTGTGAGTATTGGAAGTCACTCGATGATTACAGACGCCATTGACATCCGCATAATTGTTATACAAAAGAGCGCAAAGCAAATCGTTGCCCTCCATTCCATTCCTCCTCCAGGAGGCTACACACAAACTGAAAAGCGACTTATTACTTATTATGCGGTATTAATTTAGTGATAACTCTTATTCTAAATTTATCAAAATTGTCACCAGCCAACGAAAAACAATGGCGTGTTTGGAACCGCGTCAATCAATGGGAACGCTTCGCAAATAAGGCAATTTGTACCGGGCTCATTCTGAAAGGTGTCCCCAACTTTATAATTGGTGTCGACTGGTTCCGCAGTCATTAACGGGAAGAACAATACTTGGCTGTTAGACAAACGAGTCCGCACAAAAGCCGAACCATACGATACGGTTGACAGTAAAATGTAATAGAATATTTGTAAAATTAAATGTTAGAACACGAATAGCAGAAAGGTTTTACATTTATCGTCGTTTGGTATTTTTAGTAGTAGTATTTCTTGATATATCTGCGTGATTTTTAGGAGGTTTATTATCATTAGAGAACTGGCGAGAGGATACGTTGTTTTTGGTCTATTTTGTTCTGGTTAACGCATAGTTGGAGAGTGAAACGACATTTAATATTATATATACATTTACGTGTTCGATAATGTATCCCCTTTCGCCCGGTCCCGGGATGTACTTCGATTTTACGGCAGCTCGACACGTCTGAACAGAAAACAGGCGCAGGACTGACGGTATAACGTACTCGCCGAGGCTCGGGGTTGAGGACCTCTTGCGTCCTGTCTTCAGGCTGCTACGAAAAATCCCATTACCAGTATAATATGCTATGCTGCATAGGAGGAGGTAGTGCCACGCATGGGCTGGCACGACCGGGGTGGCCCGCCCACTTGATACCGGCGTAAGGTAGCTCGGTGGCCCATGGGGCGGGGATGATAGGGGGCAACGCATCTGCGTAATCATGCGAATTTCCATAGGCGTCGGTAGCCATTAAATGGCTCCGACTGCTCGTTCGTCTCCTTACGCTATATAAAAAAGATCTGCAATACTTACCATTAGGCCACGACTCAGTGGCAACTTACAACTCTGATAAAACATAGTGAACGTAATTGGCCTCATCACTTTTTATGTTAAGTCTCTACCCCCCCACTAAATAAGTTTGAGCCTATATGGCCATATTCGGCTCATACTGATGTCTTGATTAGAGCCACCTAGGTATACTCAAGTCATATGTGCTACAAGCGCGACAGCGAAGCGACATTTATCTCTCTAATTAACTTTTGGACGGCGCCGGCGCTCGTGAGGCGTGACCGCGCCCCCACACCTCACATTAACACTAAATCCTTTTAAATGCATAAATTATTTAGCTCGTGTGGATTACTTATCGCCTGTTTGCACCGTTGTGTAATGCTCTCAATGAGTAGTATAACATATACTAGGGTGGATCTAAAAGTTCGTGGCCTAACCTACATGGAGCTATGATATCTTTTTAAATCTACCGTCATTTGTTAGTATGTGTCATATTCGCAGTTTCTTTCCGATACTGCACAATATATATTTTCTGTGATTATTTGTTTGAAGCAATCTGACGCAATTTTCAATAATGGAGAAAATTGAACACCGTGCAGTCATTAAGTACCTCAATAAAAAAGGCCTATC
>JAFELO010001575.1:412890-437273 GCA_017140195.1 Eumaeus atala
TTTCGCCGACCTTCCGGAATCTTTTTTTTCGAGGGGATAAACAAGTTGCAGGTCAGGTGGAAGAAATGTGTTGAACTAGATGGAGACTGTGTCGAAAAATAAAAATAAATTAGGTCCACTTTCCTTTCATTTTCTTGGTCGGGCTTAGAACTTTTAGATCCACCCTCGTACCCTTCTATTATTATCAAACACATATTTGAGATATTCGTACCTATTATAATTCTCTATACGTGTTTTTTTTCCATATTGTTAATTACTAGCCAATTACAAAATTTTTATTTGTAGGATGTGCATCAATGTTAAAAATAGTCCGTACTCAACTGCCATAGTGATAAAATAGCATCGATTTCATTATACAATTTGTGTGAGCTACAAAGTTGAAGTGTTATTGTAAGTAATTTCGCATAAAGTAGAACAACAACACATTTTCAGCCAGTTACTTAACGTTAGGTTAAAATAAAAAATCACATGAAATACTCAAAGAGTACCTACACTCAAATCACACTACGAAGCCCTGAGTTAAAAATAATAATTGTTACACACTTTACTGTCGTTGCCATTGTGGTTTATTATCGTCGTCTAATAAATCGACTCCAAAATTCTAAAGATAATTAATTTATATTATATCGAGATCACGAGCATTTGTGATTATCCCCAAAGTGTTTGTGCTGAAGCGTAACTTTCTCCTAACGTGACACCAGAATCTAAAGTAACAATTTTTTGTTACTGTGTCCAGTGCCACTTCATCGTATGCTAAAAACACGTCGGGTGACGGTCTTGATGAGCTTGTGGACGATAGGGGGACAGATCCCTCACCTTTTCCGCAGTTGGGAAGGATGTCTCCCGATAGTTATTTAACATTATCTAGAAAAGTAACGGAAAGGTAGGCAACAGTATCTCTTATAGAACTGACAGTATACATGTTACTGTACGGTGTGATAGCATGCCGAGTCATATGAGATGTAGACGCGACCCTCGTCTCCTAGCTGCAGCGCGTAATCCTCTTAATAGATTCCGACGGACGGAACCCACCTCCTACCTACCGATAACAAGCGACTTGACGGGGCTCCTGCAAACATAATTAACTCGTAATTAATACATTATACTCATTAAAAGATAATGTCTGTGTGTTTGACGTACCATTGCAGCCGTGCTGGTACGTAGGTGATATCGCTCTTCTAATGCCATCGCAGAAACTACGAACGTCAAGATAAAACTCGCGGCAAAAGCTGAAAAGCGTTTTTTTGTAAGGGTTGCGGACTATAAAAGTAAAAATGGTACTCCTTTAGACCACTTTGTCTTTTCTGTCTTTGTCGTCTGTCTGTCTGTCCGTTGCCAAAACGTATACTTTTTGTTTTTGAAGTTCATTTCATACAAAATGAATGTACATAACTGTAAGTTTTTTACCTGGTTTCGTCACCCGACAAGCGCTCATATTAATCCGTTCAAATTGTATTGGGCTATTTTATATTTTCTTCGCCTCCACAGCATAAGTTTAGGTCGTAAAAAAAGTAAGTTTGTAAACTTTTATAATTTATCTGACTCATAGCTCCCGTCTGTCCGGAAACTTCAGTGAGTGTGTATGCCTCTCACATGAGCGGTTTTTGAAGAAAAATTTGCTCATGCTTGACTTGAGGAGTGAGCTGATAAGTGCGTGACGAGAGTGGTACGAAAACGAGGCGAACGGAAGTTTAGAGCAAGTTATTAGTTAGTGAATATTTACACAGTAGTTGGAAGGAACATATAAGTTAGTGCAGACAAAACGCTAGAGAGTTTTGTATTTCACTGAACGGGCTAGATAGAGAGACGAGTGAGCGAGTATATATTTTCTTCCTCTCTTTCTCTCACAATCGATGTAATTAAATTAAGTTGATGTTAAGTTTGACAAGTTGATCAGTAGTGTACAAACAGAATTGTTACTTTTTAAATCAATGAAATAATTTACAGCATTATTGAATTTTCCTTCAAAGTTCTTCGGTAAAATTTAATTGAAGTTTCTTAAAGAAAGTCTACGCCGTGCCGGCTCGAGTAGCACCTTGTAGCAAGCGCTCCGTTCCTTTCTTACCTGTAGTCAAACAGTTTAGTGACACCACTCATACGATCAAAATTTGAAGAGTGTACTTGCAGGCATTCTGAGTAAATAGGCACTTAAGTCTTTGTCAATAATGATATACAAGTACAATAAGACATAGCACTATAAAATAGGTAACTGGCCCATACTTGTGTTCAATAATTGCGCAATATTCAAAATGGGTAAAATTGAACGATCAATAAAATTGCATAACTCTTAACATAGTGCAACATAATTAATTATTTATGAGCCGCTTTAGTTTTAAATTATATTGTCAGTTTGCCACTCAAAAAGTAAAACTTATTTCTGAATCTTATAATGTATTAAAGTGTACTTACTTTTATCCTGCTTATTTTTATTACTACTACGAAATTACCTTAGGCACCTTACGACAACGTGTTAAAGTCTATAATACAACAAAGCCTGTATCTTAAAACAACCCTTTGAATTATGTATCAATAAATTAGCATTTAAAAGAATATGTTCCAAAGAGTAATAATTGATACCGGTCAGAGGGTTTAAGTATCGCCGGGTGATATAATTAGCGAGAGAGCGAAGTCGTGTTTGATTTAAATAAATAAATTCACTTTGTTAATATTTAATGTATAAATAACACGAAACCTGTCATCTATTTTTCCGGTATTGCAATTAGGAATTACATGTATTTCGTTCCAGATTCTTGATTCAGAGCAGATAGAGATTTGTTAAGCAACCTTTTGAAGTTTCAAAAAAAAAATCTGTATAGTTTTAAAACGTCAACTGTAATTTAGCGTAATTTAAACATTTGTTACGCAAACTTTTAGCCAAAAAAATACTCTGTATAATTAAAAAAAAAGATAATATATTAGATGAGGAAGCAGGAGTGTAACGGATTACGTACCTTTTTGGAAACCAAGAAATGCTACTGAAGGCGCGCGTCAACGTCTTGGTGTTAAATATTATATTACTACGAGTTTTCGCGTTCGTTAAAAAATGTATATATTCTGTATGGAAATGTTATGCTGCAATGTAGCCGGATTGGGCCGAAACGACCGGAGAGGTGACATTCCTCAAATTTCATGCGGTAGCCGATTGCCTATTGGAGAGGTTGAGACACGGATGCTAATGCATCTGCATGACAATAAAGTGGATGTCTATGGGCGTCGGTAATCGTTGAAAGGCTTCGCTTTCTCGTTGGACCCCGTATATCGGAAAGGCAAGAATAATGCTCGCCTTCCTCCAGGAGTTGATCTGGTAACGAAGAATTCAAACTATACGCGTATATAACAGCCACAGCAAGCTTCAAGGTGCTGAAGTCGGCCAGAGCATCGAGAAATGAAATGATTACGAAGCTAGAAACCTTCATTGATGTCCTAAGTTTACGCGAATGTTAGACATTACAACAAAGAAGCTTCACAGCAACCATGGTCACGGGTGGACTGAGATGACAGACGTCCTTGGTACATCCAAGAAAATTAAACTAAGTAAGTATTTAACAAAAGAAAACGACGAAAAAATAGTTCTGTTTGTGTACAGCACAGAAATATTTAATAAAAATAGACAAAAATGCATAAAAGCGTGACGTAACTCTAAAATAGGAGACCACTCAGTTGATTGACTACGGTTCTCACTTCAGATTGACTACGGTTCTCACTTCAGATTGACTACGGTTCTCACTTCAGATTGACTACGGTTCTCACTTCAGATTGACTACGGTTCCCTTTCAAGGTAGCCGCACTATGTATGTGTCAGGTAATGTGGAACCAGCATTTGTGATGGAGGTGATGATCATATATGTTATGGTGAGCTAAAATATTATTCATAAAAGTAATTTGATTAAAACGCAAAGCAAATCCATACAAACGTCAAAAGTCGCTTACAAGCTAACTTTATTTATCTCTCAAAGTACTTCTTAATACTCGTGCCCGGGCGTTGAGTCTGGCTTCTACTTTAGCTGAACTAATACCTCGATTTGTCGCTAAACTAGTGGTTAGATTTATCGCTCAACCGGTTGATCTTGTCATCATCGGTTCTCTTACAGCGACAATTTTACTATGATCTCTCTGTGAATTTATTTGGATATGATGGCGCGTTATAGAGTCCGCCGAAAATTTGTTGACACATTATGAGTCCGGATATATTTAGCGATAAATTGAGCGATTTTATGGGGAGGAAGGAGGGAGGTGGGGAGGCGACGATTATAGACCAACTTGTTTAAACTACTTAAAGAATTAAATCGCTTTACAATGTTTCTGATTTTTTCTTTCTATTATAGTATTTAAAAGCTATCTATTTAATTGAATATATTATTTCTTGTACGTTATGAAATATATATATATAGAAAATACGAGTATAATAACTATTAAAATTGTTTAAATTTATCCTTACAATTATTCAGCACTTGGCATATTCCAGTCAAGGCCAATGACTGCTACCTTTCAGTAACTGGGATGAAAAGTCAAAATATATATGACAGACAAATACTGTTATGAATATTTGGTACAGATCTGTGAATAAGTAATGAGTCCTTTTAATGGCTGTCGTAGAATTTTTTTTTTCAAAGGTAAACAACAGAAATGACCTCCCTCAACAACACTTTGTTTGTTTTTGGTACAAAATGAAGCACTATTGTGTATTTTATATCCTCATCACCATCATTAACAGTCCTTGTCAATCCACTACTGGATGTAGGCCCCTATTTATTATATAGTGAAATTCTGCTCTCTGTTTGTGGAGAGAAAAAAATTAGGACAAGTATTAATCAAAATAACAATTAAGTAGTAATGCTCGACAACAAGGACGATGAATAAAAATAAAAAACTCAAGTTAAATTTGTTTCCAAAGCAATTTGGTGTTCTTAACTAACGTTAACGCTGATGAAAAGTAAAACTAGAACGCGGATGGTATGAACAGTGTTAAAGTTATTAAAGGAAACTTTTAATTTGATCTCCTGGTCGCTGATAACAATGCAGTGAAGTTAAACAAAGCAGGAGGGGGCGAGGACGCCGCCAATCTTTCTCATATTGCAGTACAAATTCGTACTTCTCTGTAAGAGCATCTCGCAAAACTTTGTTCCAAGTAAACTCGCGAAAGCCGGTGAAATAGAACGAAGACCGCCGCGCCATCTATCCGCTGCTAATTACGCTTCGCTCGCCGTCGAGACGCCACCCTCGCTCCGCGGCTGAGAGCCGTCTCCCTCCGCGAAACAAACGGACAAGTTTTAATGTTTTGCTCACAAAGTGTATGATTAAACGCGGAGAGCGGAGAGAGTCGGCCGTGAGTTATTGATTTTCCCCGAGCGAACCCGCCGACTACCGCTCGCGGTACGTTTTGAGAGCTCTACGCGACTCTACACACTTTGTAACTAACTAAAAGTGCCAAGAAAAGTGTCCTCACCGATCGATATTACTTAAGACTAACTTTTTTGATCGTCCAAAAAAGTTACCTCATTATTAAGTAAGTGCGCCCAAGTTTTTTGGACACTTTATTGTGTGAAAGTTAGCAATAAGTGCGCAATAGTGTCGCCGATCGCACGGCGCACTCTACAACTTCACGTCGCTCTACGTTCCGAAGTTGACGCGAAGTTCCGCCATTTTGGTACATGCTCACAACCCACTTGTTTTATAAAGAAACTTTTTATTAATTCCTGTGGGCCGCGGTGTGTCAGTAAGATGTTTGAGGTTATACTGTGAGACGATATACTATTGTTTGACACAAAACCGGTGGCTTTCGATCTGTGTTATCGCGTGTACGTTGTAAACGTGTGTTTTTAGAAGATTTGCTTGTTGTTTTCAAGTGTTACACGAGTGACGTTCCCTGGATGCCAGCGTGATGTGTTTACTTCTGTAAGAGTGTAAAACGCGACGCTACGAACACTGCCTGACCTTGTGTATGGGACTGGCACTTGTATCGGTGACAGGTAATATAAAGTTAACTTACTTTCAATAGTTTTCATTCAGTTTAAAAGTTGTAGTTAAACTTTGGGTTAAATAATAACAATATGAAAATTTTAAAATATTTCTACAGATCGGTTTCATAATTCATCAAATCTAAAGTCATAACATGACAATATTTCAGTGAACTAATAATGATAGAAAAACGTATTTTAGTACAATATTTAAATATAATTTAAAAGAAAATTCACAATGTCGAACTAGTCCTCTGCAATGGACATGATGAAATGAGACTATTACAGTGATAATATGACAAGAAAAGTTGAAACGATTCGATTAATATTGTCGTAAACGCAGATCGATACAATTTATTATGTAATTTTGTTTGTTTTCATACGCTCCGGTTAGCATAGTTGAGGCGTTGCATAATTGAATAGTACAATTGAATATAATGCGTTTTATAAATGACATCGGCTAAATACATTAATAATATCATGAATAAAACAAAAAGTCTCGATATTGAAGATCATGCTATCCGCGCTATTACAAAGTCGTTCCAGCCGGCCCCGGTCTGTGTATTGTAGAAGGAAAATCTTTCTACAGTCTCTCGATGGGATAACGCGCCCGGCTACCAAATGTGATAACTCCCTCGCAGGCTGCAAACAATAATTAACTCGAACCCAACTACTCAAAGTACAAACTCCTATAACAGCCAAGAAAGCTATGAAACTTTGTTAAATAACTTTTCAGATAACTTGAACTTGGTGTGTTTGCGCAAAGTTGTAAGCGGAACTCCACCGCGTGGTAATTTAATCTGTATGCGCTTGTAATAAATGTTGTTTTCGCGTAACACCAATTGGCGAGTTAGTTTACTTAGTCAAGTCCAAACTTCTGGACTTCACGAAGCAAAACGCGAACTTTTGTAGAACGTTTCAGTAGTTAGTACAATGTTATAATGGAAATAAGCACTTCAAAATGGCGTTATTTGTTGCTATGTTAAATGGCTTTGCTCAGCAATCGTTGGATTGAGTAAGATATTGATTATTTATGAGATTTCCATGATGTTTTGTGCAATTTTCTGTTTACTTTTTATAATGTTTATTATTCATTTCTGTTTCTTTGTCTTAATTCTTATTTTGTCTACGACCAGTATTTCTCCTTTCTTTTTTTATAGAATAGACACTTTACGGCGATATTATGTGAGCGGGAGGTACCTCCCCGGTCGTGCCGGCCCAATTCCCTTTGTATTGTAGTGTCATGCACTATACATGGCACTACCTCCTCCTATGCGGTATGGCACTACCTCTTCCTATATTCTAGATGTCTATTTACTTAATAGATGACTAGGCATAGATAGGTACAGCTGTTTACAGAAATTCCTAAACATATTTGATAATGAATGCGAAACGTTGAAATAATGTCCTGGCAATTTAATAATGTATGTTACGTTCTGTCGCAGAATTCACAATTTACTGGCCTTTTATTTGAATATTATTGAAAACAACGAACCCAGGAGACTTAAGTCTGACAAGTGCAAGTAGAGCATTTTAAACTTTATGCTCTAGACGTAGAGTTTGAATTGGCGTCACGTGCGTCGGGCTAGTGACTTTACAATTCTACAATGACCTATTTCTTTTTACTTTCTTCGAACAATAAATGGCCCTCAGGGACGGTACTGCTTTTTAGGCTTCCAACACATGAACTGAATAAAATATAGCTTCATTGTGATTATGAATAATATTATTCTTTTGTTGTGAGTTTTAGCATGGACAGTTTACTTGTATGTGCTGGCAGCGTCCGGCAGCTTCACGCGCGTAGCTCCGGTTTTATATGTTTTGGCGTATTGCTATATAGCCTATAACATTCCTTATGTTATAGGCATATCATTTTTTAAATCCGACTGGTAGGTCCATAGGTTAGTGCATTCAAACAAAGGACGGAAGTTGTTCTTTTGCTTTTGTGAACACTTGAGCCTTATCAGTTAGCATAGGTTTCAACGTTCATACATACATATATTCGTTCATTTATTTCATGCACTTCTATCCCTTAAGGTTATTAGGCCTCTAAGTTACTATATTTAGCCCACTCGCAGCTTATCGATATGTTTCTTTCGCCTATTGATCTACTCAGCTCTCTCCCCGTGGAAAAATTTCTTGATCAATATTTTCCTTATAATTGACGTCCTTACAATGGATGCATATTAAACTTCTGCCTCCGACTTGAAATATTTATTTACAGACAATCCACAAGATTAAGAGGTGGTGCAGCGCTGTATTGGACCGGCCGGGAAGGCAGCTCTCGCACACATGACACCGCAATGTGACGAGTAGGTCGTCACGATTCGTGAGGTTTATGAATTTTTACCCACCGTTGGATGAAACAAAGGATGGAAAAAATTACGTAGATATTTATGGGCGTCTGTAGTTATCAAAGAGCTGCAATTGCCCGATTGTCACCTTACATTTAGAAATAAAATATGTATTACTTTTTGGTAATAGATACGTTAGATAAGCTATTATGATGTTACGAATAGCATTATTAGAATACAAGTTTACTAGTAAAGATAAAACGACCTGCGCTTAGACTAGATAGTAACCGCCCAAAAGATATTGTTGTGTTTGTTGAAGTTAGTAGCGAAATCCGGATAGCCGCGCATTCAAAATGGACGAACATAACTTTTTATTGCTTTAGTGACATGTAGTTTATCTTAATCACTATCAGACCAACACAAAGCCGAACTATGGCTACGTTGTCATGTTTTGTGTGGTGTGCTTGGATTATTTGGAGAGCTCTGGTTAATTATGCGGAAATCTATGCGCATTGTTACTTCACTACCAAGAGTTAAACAGTCCAAATATCACTTTGCATAATATTTAAATATAATGGGCTGGTATGTACGGGGAGCAGTTGAGCTGGACATAGTTCCCATTTGGAGGAGGAAGTAGAAAGGAGGACAACCACAGCTAGATCATGAATTTCCATTAATAAGTGACAACGTGGGAAACATTCGTGTTTTCGAGCAATATGTCTAACAAATACGCATTACTGACAGCAGATAATGTGACGCTTAATTCGTTACATCGTCTGCTGCCAGTAATCTACCCAGTTGGCAATTAAATATAGCGTGTAGTCCATATGTTAGGCATTCATATCGCCGTGGTGCGGAGCGTTGACTGCTTAAGTCTTCGCAATCCCTTACTGCATCCGCTTCGATTGGTGAGAGGCTGGAAACACTTCCTACTCCTACTACTTTCTTCTCATTTGATTCGTTGCGGGTTCAAAGGCAGTTTTTAGCATTCCCACGGGCTCCCTGCGATCATATCAGAGAGTCAGAAGTGGTGGCCGCTTTGGTGCGGTGGGAAAGTTTGGTGGGCCATGCCATGCCATGCCCGGTCCATCATTTATATCACAGTTATATATTACCCATGTGTGTTAAAACTACTGGAATTGTTTCTATCTTCCATTAAGTACCCTTTCCCATGCCTGGCGCTGGTACGGCGTGGCGCTTGTGCCGCGACTGTATGTCGTACGTGCTTATACATTAAAAATTGTTTAGTCACGGCTGACGTCTTTGCAGTTATTTATTTACTTGTACGTATAGATCATCCATATGAATCTTATATTATATACTTCAGATCAGTGGTATAGATGATTTCCCATGACAGATGTAATAACGAGAGCGGGAAATTTAAGAAAGAAACATGAAAGAAAAGAATTTTATAGATCGCATCATAACATCATCACAATTACTTTAAACTATAAGAAAAAAAAAATTAATGTGATCAATAGAGGTAGCACTGGTTATATCATTGCCTTTATGAAGAAATGACATGACACTGTTTTTGAGTAATTTTTCATTCTCGTTCCCTTGGGCCGACGCAATCGTCAGTCCTCACTCAATTACTATGCCAAATTAAGTTCAATTTTATTTCGAGTCATACTTCAATTAAAATATGCCATAATATAATATATGCCATAATACACACAGATTATACATACCTACATGTGATGAATTCGTACAGATTCCGGAACTGATTGGTATACACCCATGACATAAATTTCATATTATAATACTTGGACACCGGCTCGCCGCTGCCACCGGGTGTGAGTTGGGCGTCTCCGTGAAAGCGCTAACACAGCACGTGCCATGCGACCGTGGACGTTTCATAGGCACAGTCCGTTCACATGTACCTTAAAAGTACTCTGGATGTGCCTTATGATAATAGCATGTCTGTGGACTTATCACACCACGTTGGTCTATTACAATAAAACTATTTATACGCATTCTATCGCGGTTTATTTAATTATTTAACTAGTCCTACGTGTCAGAAGCTTTACAGTAACCATGGTTACGGGTGGATATAGTCCACCGTAAATAATTAAATACACAGCGATAAGATCCGTAAAAGTACTTTTATTATAATGACTAACATTCGCGTAAACTTAAGACACGTATCAGAACGTAAGTCTAACTCCGCGCTAGGGCTTCTGTCCGCTTCAGACAACGGTAAGATGTTTAATATTTTTTATTATTTTTATATATGTAAGATTGTTATTATAAAAGTACATCTGGCGCAACACATCTCGGGTAAGTCGTGGTCGCACGAGACATGTTCCAGCCAGTCATTTACATACCTATATACTCTACTCTATGCGGCACAATATCTGTGAGAAGGCGCTAGAACTTAAAGCAGATTATTGAGATAAAACGATTCTAATTATTCCAGCTACAGTAATTTAATTTAGTTTATAAGGATCCCCGTTGACCTTTCAACTGTCTAATTAATCCTTTCTTATGACTGAATTTGTGTTTCTGGAGTGCCTTCCAGAATATATGGTGACAATGATTTCTCCTGACTTTGTTCTGGTGTACGGTGAAATTACTCAAATTAGAGAAATGTTACGAATGTATACAATCCCTTACTTATTATTAACTGCGTCTTTTAAACTTCCTAAATCTCCTTCTAATTTACTCATATTCAAATTTCATTGAAAAAAATGAGTTCAATAAAAATGTAAAAAAGCAGAGAGAGTCGTGAAAAATGCTAGACCATTTAGATTTTGAGATTGATTCCGTGTTTCAATTTAAAATTAACCTAGTTTATGATATGTGAGGGTTTTCTCTTGATCAGATCTGCCAGAAAAGTCTAACAATTTTTCTATGATATGATTTTTTGCAAATAAGAGTTTGCAATTAAATTAATTGAAGGTTACTTTTATCAACGCTGTGAATATTCAAATCTTTAGTGTATCTTTTTCATCTAACCACGATACAAATAATTTGAAATAGCTTTGACATTCACAAACGAAGTGTCAGGTTTTTATGTCAAACGTGTGGTTACTCTCGCACCTAGTCCGGATTTTATAGTTCGATGGTTGGTAACTATAGTTCGTATAGACGTTATATTGAGCAGAGAAAAAATTTAATAATTTACGAATATATTTTGTTGTACCTATTACATTAGATTGAATGTTTGTCTTTTAAATAATGATAGATTAAAATGTATTATTTTATTTTAGCTGAATCAACCAAGACAAATATTCAAATGAATGTTTTTTTTTGTAATATATATAATTTTTATAATTTGGTACATAATCACAACACAGAAATAATGTGTATACTCATAATTGTGTTACTTAATGACGTTCACAGACATCAGCATAATTGTAATGGTGATGTGCCGCTCACCTTTCCTTCTCACATCCAGTGAGCCACCAGAAACACACAAACCACACTTAACCAACTGCAGTGAAAACTGTAGCATGGCTATCGCTTCCGCACCCCGGTCGTACCTATCTGTATATAAAAAATAATTTAACAAAGGATTGAAATAAAACCAGTCACAACTCAATGAGTGAACTCAAATATTATTGTAGAAAATTTGGTTAAGAAACAAAAATAAATGAATGGAGTCCTTCACTGCCACATATTTATAGCATTAAGTACTGTAACATTGGTCCGGCACGACCGAGGAGGTACCTCTTGCCCACAAGTTACCGCTGCTAAGTGATAGCTGTATTATCGCATTTCGTACATGTGCGAGTTTCAGGATTAATTGGAATTGTTGATGATTTCTGTCTTCTAAATCCATTATTTGATACTCATTTTAGCTTGATACGTACATAAACCTTCCTGAAAAAAAGTGTCTGAAGATATCCACAGACGGACAGATGGAGAAACGGACAGACATAATACAGACAGAACCCTAAACCCCCAACAAATAGGATCATCAGTTAGGTATTCGAAACTCGACAGAACATAGCAACTTTAACTAGTACATGTCGTGGCTGTATTCTTATCTTCTCTATTTTTTTTGCCCCGACTCAAACTGATGACTAAGAATTAAAATTGATTATTATATAAAAAGGAAAGTAAAACAAATATGTTATAAACAACAAGGGTAAAGCTAAAAGAAAAACACCCAAAGAAATAAAGAAAAAAATACACATTTAGTTAAAGAAAGCAAAAATGAATGCTACAGGTCTGAATCATACATAAGTCATACATAAGAAATCTTGCTCTGTACCACTTTTAGAAGCATATATAGGCTTGCTTGAACCAAATTATCAATTATGTATGAAAAAATCAATTATGTTTGAAATTTAAAAATCAAAGATTCAAAGATTTTTAAATTGCGATTAATTTAAAAGATCGGAAATAACAAATATGTACTTTAAATTATAATTAATCTATACTGTATTAAGATGGTATCTTGATAATTAGCGCTACCCAAGCGAAGCTAATGCAGGTCATAAGCAGTCTGGAGGACCCAGCGCAGCCTGCAGGAAGCTGTACTCCGGTGTCTGTCGAAGTATGGTGACGTCCGGTACTCCAGTTGGGCGGATCGTGTCACTGCGAGAAATAGGGCCCATCTGCGCTCTGCGCAGATTGTCGTCGCAGTGAGGTCGATTCGGGGGGTACCCCCAGCACGGTGTCGTGGGCGTTAATACAGAGGTGGGGGGAGGACCTGGCGCGGCAGCCGTATGGTTGTAGCGAGATAACGACTGCCTCGCGCCCGGTCCTTCAGCGGTGGATGCGTCGTAGGCGCGAACCCTTCACCTTCCGTCTGACGCAGGTGCCCACAGGGCATGGTTGCTTCGGTGAGTATCTGTGCAGGACGGCCCACAGGAAGCCGACGACTCAGTGTCACGATTGTAACGCGGCAGTGAACTCGGCCCACTATCCACTATCTGTCATCAGTTGTCGGAGGGAACTTGTCAAAGTGGAGCATCATCGTCGCGATGCTCGGCAGCGATGAGTCCTACCAGGCGATGGCTACCTTCTGCGAGACAGTCATGTCCCAGAAGGAAGCCGACGAGCGGGAGAGAGAGGAGTCTGTCGACTCGGCCTCCCCCCGCCGACGACGAATGGAGGTACGAAGGAGGCGCTATCCGCAGCGCCTTCAGTAGCGCCCCTGTGTTCCGTTTCGTGCCGGGACGGGAACCCGGTCCACAACATTAACAAGACACGGCATCGTGGGGACTGGACAGCCCGAGGAGGTGAAGTCCGGCCTTTTCGCCGAGGTCAGCCTGTCGCTGGAGGGGTCCTGTTACCTGCAGATCCGGAACCTTCCACTAATAGCGGCTGAAGGCTCCTGTAGGGGTTTAGTTGCTATTGCTACATACAACATAGTTCTGGGGGCCTACCCGGGCTCCCTGGTATCATGCGTAAATACATTTCCATTCGTCACCAAGAAAAAGGACATAAGCAGTCTATAACTTTATAGAAAAAATAATTTATCTTCATCTTTGCTTATTTCTTGTTACAAATGTATTAAAACTAAATTCTAAAAGCCCGTAGGTTTCTAGGAAATACGGCAATAAAAGTGAGGAAATGAAACATCTTCATCAGTTATTTTTATATTTAGTTTGATCGCGTGTATTTCAAATGTTAAATATGTTTTTGCAATAATTTTTATTGAACCTGCTATATAATTATGTGAGTAATTATGGAGATCGAAATCTCACATAGGCGATACGATGTGTTATCGCCTATGTGAGAGATTTCGATCTTCATGTAACAGCCGCCGCAGTATAAACGATAGTCGAAGGGCGTAATATAAGGTGCCTTCAGAGAGCGCCAGGATCGTTCATTGTCCTGGCGCTCACAATATCGCGAAGCTGAAACTGTACCGCTGAGCTACACTCCCAACATCATTATATTTAACATGTCAGTGGGTAGATAGAGTGGTGATTACGATTCTATTATATTTAACATGTCAGTGGGTAGATAGAGTGGTGACTACGATTCTATTATATTTAACATGTCAGTGGGTAGATAGAGTGGTGATTACGATTCTATTATATTTAACATGTCAGTGGGTAGATAGAGTGGTGATTACGATTCTATTATATTTAACATGTCAGTGGGTAGATAGAGTAGTGATTACGATTCTATTATATTTAACATGTCAGTGGGTAGATAGAGTGATGATTACGATTCTATTATATTTAACATGTCAGTGGGTAGATAGAGTGGTGATTACGATTCTATTAGCTTGGGGGCACTAACGAGTAAACTTAGCCATTTGGTAAATACCTGCGGCCATTAACTGTTGGGGGCCCATTGGTGGTGAGGAGAAAAGGAGGGTAACGCATCGGCATAATTGTGTTGATGTTCATGGGTGTCGGTAGTCGTTCGGAGGCCCCGATTGCTGTTTGTCCCCCTGCTATAAAAAAAATTAACATCCATACATGAAGATGCCTTGCCCTTCTTCACTGCATCCTTCCAATGGACCACCGGTACAAAAAGCAGGAAACGCGAAATACGACGTCACTTTTATGGCGGTTAAATGTTTCCTCTATCGTGCCGTTCCAATTCAGCAATCCAGCGTGGCTCTTACTCACATAATGTAACTGATATATAGGAAAGTATAATAAAAATATATAAAATTTCTGAATTTCAAACTTTTTCCCGCAAATTAAATATTTTTATGTAAATAAAATTGTAATGTGTGTTTTTATGTATGAACTTTGTATAAATGGAATCAAAATCGTTCATTATTAAATCGTTCGATGTGACGTCACTTGTTTATACCCGAATATAAAAGCAAATCTTTTAACCAATAGCGGACTTACTTGACATACATTAACTTGTACAGAGCTCCACCGCGCTTAGTGCACAAAAGCTAAGTAAACATTATATAATCTGGTTTGATAATTAATGTATTTTTATGGTACTTATATGGCGTAGTTATATGGCTTCTTCATTTATAAGGACTACTTTGAGACAATATTGAAATATTGAAAAGTTATATAGGCTGTTTTTAAAATAATGTCTAACACTTGAACAAATAAATAAACTTTATATACTTTTGCCACTAATAATAATAAATTATTAATGGCAAAAGTATATAAAGTTTATTTATTTGTTCAAGTGTTAACATGGATTTCCATAAAGAAGTGACAAAAATATCAACTAATATAATAATAAAGTATTGGTTTCTCAACGGTATTTTTTTAGATGTGAATGTTACATGTTATGTAATATAAATTTATTGTTGCTCGTGATGAATATTAATATATATTTACTCTATAAAAATACATTATAAAATACACTACTTCACTTAAGAGGCATTGATGAATATTAAAGTTACATGTTAGAAATAGTAAAAATATATAGCTATTAACTACTAGAATACATAAAGATAGAGGAGACCAAATATCGTATTATGCTCATCTTGGTGGTATTAGAAATACGACTATCCTGCCATAATCGATTCACATTACTCGTGGAGACTTTGAACATTTGCGTCCGTCTTCTTATCTCCACGTAACAATGCCTCACCTCGATCGTTAATCACATTACTTGAATTCGTTAAAGTGTTTGTATACCCCCAGTATATAAATACTTTAACGAATTCAAGTTCCTTGATTTCCCCTGTCCGTGCATCTGTTCCTGCTCGATTCACCTTCATGACTTTTGTCGTTGTTTTGTTGATGGAAAGACCAACACTCTCGCTCGCTCGCTATATCCTATCAAACAATGTAGCCATTTCTTTTTTCTGTGGCAGCAAATAATATAGTATCATCTGCATATCGGAGGTTGCTGATCTTATGGCCTCCAATAGAGACGTGTCCCTCCCACTCCTCCAAGGCTATCCTCATAATACACTTCCCGTAAATGTTAAATAGTAGTGGCGCGAGAATACGTCCCTGGTGAACTCTTTTTTGAGATTTAGAGTTCGTTATCAATAGAATCAGATTGGCAGGAACACCCATTTCTCGGATAGCCTTTCACAGAAAGTCGCATCTTATACTAGGTCCTTACATATGAAATCGGGATTTTGTATGGGAGGAACAAAAGGTCGAATATTTTTAATATAATATCTTTAATTAATTGAAGCATGAACCATTGTTTTCTATGCACTTTTGCCATCCCATTCGTAGTTCATTGATCCCTTTCCTAAAAAAACCAATCAGACGGGAATCAAGAAAATCTTTGAAGGCGATTTGGACTGCCCCTTCGGAGTTGAATTTTTTTCCCTTGCAAGACGTTATCCAAATATCAAAAAAAAAAATGGTAATCTGTTTGAGCAAGGTCCTGGGAGTACGGAGTATGTTTTAGAAAATCCAATTGAAGCTCTTCTAACTTAGTAGCTGTCTGTTGTGTAGTGTGTAGACTAGCGTTGTAGTGGAGCAGCAGTACGTGGGCGATTGACCAGCCTAGGTTGCTTAGCCGCTAGCTTTTCAGTCGTAATAGTCTGGCCAGATTTGCGAAAACTTTAATGAACAATACAGGCAGCAGTCCTCCGAACGCTTAAAAGTAAATTTTGGGGTTAATTTTAGCTTGGAGTAGGTCTGGGCTGGCCGGCCAGGATCCAACCATTGCACTGAGATTTCGATTAACACAAATAATCCATTTTTGAATAGAATCCAATAGAATATAACTTTACTTAGACATTTTTTTTTCATCACAGGAAATGAATGATTCGGTTTAAAATACCTTCATTATTGTGGCGGTTTAATAATGTAACGCAGCAGTTGACGCGCGTTTGCCGGATTGCTCCAGTCAATTCGTGAGGTACCCACTTTTCAAGCTTTTTAATATTCACAATTTGCTTCAAGTGAATGGAAACAGTTTTATCATTAACATCGCAGCCAGCAGCTAGCTTGGACGTGGTTTGCGATGGATCCGCTTTCACAATAGCCTTCAACTGTTGGTTATGAACTTGGGTCTCGGGCCATCCACGGGGCTTGTTCTGCAGGCCAAAATTTTCAGAACGAAAACGGTCGAACCAAAAACGAACTGTGTTTTATTGTCCAACACGACCGTCATACACATTATTCGTCCTAGCGCCACGGCAGTACTCATACTCGTAAATAATGTAATATTTTAAGTTTTACATTTTGTGAAATGAGCAACGCAAACAGAAAAAACAAACGAATGACGGTCATCAAACACAAATACACGAGTGAATAGCTGTACAAATCTGAATTTGGTAATCCATACCGAAGAGGAAAAATTCGTGATTAAATTGGTCAGTACAAAAAAAAACACCAATTTCATAGGATCTAATATAAACAAACGCCTTAGAGTAATCTATGAAGCATATAAGCATTGGAATATCGAACTCACGGCTCTTTTGTATCATTTGAAGAACGTTAAAAATTGCGCCCATAGGTACCACGGTGGGTGCAAATTTGATAAATCCTACTTGTTCACTGGAAATTTCTCGTTGTTGCAAGAGTTCATAAATTATACAGAGCATGATCTTACTAATATGGGATATTAGTGCCACTGCGCTTTTTTGAGTAAAAACATCAAGATAGACTCTATCCAATCCCTTGGCCATCTTCCTGGTGTCCAGAGTTGATTACAGAGTTCCTTTAAAATATTGTCTATCTTCAAGGTATTCAGCAAATATGTTATATCTCTTCCGGCTGATTGACTTGTTTTTAATTTTGTAAGAGCATATCTAACATCCGATTCCAGAATTTCAGGTTGTAGGGTCAGGTCGTCACTCGATTCCATCTTAGGTATTTGGGGTTCCATATCTTTTTCGTATAAACCACCGCATTTTTGTCGCCACCTTTCTGTAATCTGGTCTATTTCGGTCAGGATCTTATCGAGAACATCTTTAATAACCCACGATCTTGGTTTAAGCTTACGGGTAACGCTTCTATGAGTATGAATTTTTAATGTGTATTTGCGGGCTTCCCAATATCTTTACATATGGAGTTACGGTGGTTGTTGTAATCCCAGCGACAAAAACGTTGAACCTTTGATGATAGGTTATGGTATCGAACTAGTTCAGTCACATTTGGCCAAAAGATCCTTCCTTACTTTAACATCATCCCACATCTCTTCTGTAATTCGCACTAGACGTGGACGGTTTTTATTCTGACACTGGATGTATTTTTGAGGTGAGATCATGTTTTTAACGCTGGTCCAGTATGTTTCTAAGTGTATCAGAATTTCTATCCATTTTGTGAAGCATGGCGTTTTTACTTATACTGTCCTTAAATATCGCCAGTGTAAGACATCGTTGACAGCTTTTAAGTTTTAAATTGATTTCCTATTTGAAACATAGTGGTGTAACTAGTTCTACTTGGTATCGAGTAGCAAGAAAGGGACTCCATTGACAGAGAATATTCACGACTGACCGATGGACAGCTGTGGTAGGTGATGGTGATGACGTTACAAGCTCTTAAAGTAGCGCCAAAGATGTATATCATAATATATTATGACCGGACATGAAATGTCTAAAATAGGAGCGTGAGTTTTTAGGTCAAATTTTCGTACAGATTTTTAAACATCATATTTAGAGTCTGGTGAAATTAACGGAACAGATCTGCGGCATACATACAAAATACAGTCTAATTTGTATCTTACACAATCCAAATAAGATCTAAATATATTTGACATCAGGTCAAAGTCCTTAAATGTAGTTTAATTTTATGTATCTTTACGATCCGGTAATCATTCGTCAATATTATCAATATTAGCTGTTATATGTATAGTGTTAAGTGTTATTAATTTGCTAGCGTCTCTATGAAATATAAAGTGACATGTTAAGTCATAGCGGCAAAACGAAGTTGCCGAATTTTATCGCTAATTGTTACAGTATCACGGCACAAATCCAAATAAGTATTTTTTACGTTTAGAAGTTAATAAGTCAATTTGACCTTGATCGGTGACAAGTACTAACGAGCGTGAAGTTAATTATGCATTCCCTGTGATTTTATAATTTTAACACTTCCTTTTTGGGTGACAAAGACGAATGCATTTACGCATGACATCTGGGCACGCGGTTAGTCCCCCAGACCTGTGTTGGACTCGGCAGTTGGGTAGCAATACCAACTAAACCCCTATGGGAACCTTCAGTCGCTAATAGTGGTGGGTCTCGGATCTGCAGGCAGCATGATCCCTCCAGCGACAGGCTTGCCTCGGCGAAAAGGACAGGTTTCATCTCCTTGGGGGCTACGCTATGACCAGCCCCTGTGGCGCCGTGTCTTGATGTTATGGACCGGGTTCCCATCCCGGCCCGACACGAAACACAGGGGCACTACTGAAGGCGCTGCAGATAGCGACTCCTTCATACCCCTATTCGTCGTCCGCGGTAGGGCCGCATCAGCAGCCTCCTCTCTCATCCGCTCGTCAGTTTCCTTTTGGGACATGACGGTCTCGCAGAAGGAAGCCATCGCCTGGTAGGACGCGTCGCTCTCGAGCACCGATACGATGATGCTCGACTTTGACAAGTCCCCTCCGACGACTGATGTCAGATCGTACCGCAGGTAAGCTGGGCCGAGTCCACCACTGCGTCACAATCGTGACAACGAGTCGTCGGCTCCCTGTGGGCCATCCGACACAGACACTCACCGAAGCAACCGTGCTCGGTGAGCACCTGCGTCAGACGGAAGGTGAGAGGTCTGCGCCTACGGCGCATCCGCCGCTCGAGGACCAGGCACGGCCGCCGTACGGCAAAGATATAACGGCTGCCTTGCGCCAAATATCACCGAAGCAACTGTGCTCGGTGAGCACCTGCGTCAGACGGAAGGTGAGGGGTCTGCGGCGCCAGGTCCTCTCCCCACCTCTGCATTAACGTCACATCCCATAACCGGCGGACCCGCAGGATTTCGTCACGCATGGTATTCAAGTCGAGGTAATTTGAACACCTAGGATAGATAAATAATATTTTTTCAGTTTACTTTGCCGTTTAAGTTGCTGTATGTAAGTAGGTCCCTATCAGACAAAATATTTCGTACAAGTCTACTAAGGGTAACTTAGGTACAAACAAAGCATAGGTGGGTAGATACATATTGTTTGTAATAAATCATTTTAAAAGGTAATGCCATGCTGCATTGCGCCCGAATTGGTCCGGCAGGACCGGGGATGTGCCACGGGCTCACGTGATACCGCTGTAAAATGACAGCTACATTGTCGTGTTTCGTGAATATGTCGAGTAGCCGGTGGCCTGTCGGAAGGGCGAAAGTATGGTGTGTAATGTATTTGCATAACAATTGTGAGGATGTGCGTCGTTAGTCGTCAAGACTCCCATGGCTTGTTTCAATAAGGTTTGTGTGATGTATCCTTCGGGTACTTGATAAATCGAACGAAACCGTGAGCAAACTGGCGATTTCAATGCTACCAGCTAGGCCTTATTGAAATCAGATTTTGTATCAGCTTGTAACTGACAAATATGGAAATAAATTAATTCCTTGCGATTTAGAAAGAAAGCGAAATTTTGTATTGAATGCGTACATATTGATTCAAGTTTTATGTGCCTCATCAAAAGGTTAATTCTGTGTTAAATTGCAGTGTGATTATTAGAACTTACAACGTTTACTAGCTTATTAGAGATGTTTGTGCCTACACATCTCGGTCGTTAACCTGTCGACGACCTTTGAAGTACGAATATATAGAGATGTTTAAGTTGCAAAAAAAAAACAAAAAAGGTTTTGAAACTAAACTATGATCTAGAATTTAATATAAATATGCAGGCAACTTGGCAGTGTTGCTAAGTTATACGTAGTTTTAATTAATATTGTATTATACACACATTGTATATAGAACATGTGATGGCCCATTGGCGAGCCGGAGGAAAGAAGGGCAACCCGATCCGCTGCAACGTATTTATGGGGTATGTACGGCCGTCGGTAGTCATAAAAAGTTTTGTACCTTGTACTATAAAAAGGCATATGCATTTCGTCCTCCATATATATTCTATGATGCCATGCCCGATTGCAACAAAAGATGCTACAGTTATTTTAGTAAGAAACAGTGCCTTGCTGTATTAAAACCGAATTGGGTCAGCACCACCGTGAAGGTACCTCTTGCTAACATGCTACCACCGTTAGGTGAAATTGCTCCGGCTGTTCATTTGCAGTTCTCCTATAATTTTAAGAAAAGGATCAAAATATCAAGATTTTTTTAACGGCAGACGGTTTTCTGTTCATCAGCGAAAATAACATTGAAGGGTTTAGTAATGATGTGTTTATTTATTACATAATTTAAAAATTATTCCAGATTAATGGCCACCCTATTAAAATGAAGGAGAAATCAATAATCTATTAATAGAACTTGAGAAGTTCCGAGAAATCTCATTCTTAGAAGATATTTTTCAACTGTTGTACAATATATGCCTTATAGCACTTTTTATTAGGTGTATTTTTATAAAATATGTCTTATGTTACTATCCATACTATTTTCCTCCCTTCCTTGTTGATCTGCGTTGGTATTTTTCTCACTATCACCTAAAATTAACATTAATTTCTGTAAGTATATTTTTTTACGTATTTTGAAAAGTTAGTTACTGGTATGTCTTTTGAAGTTAATCTTATATATTAATGGGGCAAATTTTCATAAACGCAGCAATTGACTTTTTTATAACGACATGTGTTAATTTATATGTCAAATAGTACTAATCACATAATATATAAAAATGATGTAGAACGAAGTTTAAAGGCTTGACGGACGGAAAAATCAGAAGCGCGCGGCACACACGTATTTCTCTCTCTCTCTCTCTCTCTCTCTCTCTCTCTCTCTCTCTCTATTGGGCTCTCATATAAAACATGCCAAGAACTTTCGTTTCGTCTTCTTATTTTGCTCTGAACAGTGTAGTGTCGCGATGTTTTTTTTGCTTTGTTAAGTTTATGCAGGTTTCTTGTACATAATAAACAGTATTGTTGCATATCTGTCAAGGCACTCTCGTAGTTCGTATCGTGATGACAGCTAATGCCTGTGTTAGACACATATTTGAACAACGTTTGAAAATTCAGTAAGGCCATGAGATGAGGACACCTTATGGGTGTACCTCAGCGATGTGTTATAGCTTGTCATCATACACGCAATACTCCTCGCCTAGAGGCCATCTCTCAGCATGACGTATCTTCTCGTAGCGCATCAACATAAAAATAAAAATAAATTATTACAATTCCTCCACTAATTAATCGAAAGACGCTGGCACTACCTCCTCTTACGTTGCATGGCCCTACCTCTCCCTAAAGTACTACTAAGTGTTGAATAGGGGTTGAATTGGACTACATTTAGTCGGCCCCGTTATGAAGAAACCTTAGGAAGGAGCGCTTTGTGCCCAACCCGATCAACGGCCTTCGCTGCACCCAGACTAATCACCAGATCAACGGCCTCCGCCCATCGGTGAGTTAAGTCAAATAGGAGGATCGCCAGCTGAAGGTCCGCGGCGGGAACCGTACTGGTTGTAGCTAATTATTTTATGATATTTTTAGTGTCTCAAGAGCTGGCAGTGGAAATTTATCTTTACACGGGCTTGGCCCACCACACGTTCCCTCCGCTGCTGCTCCTGTCAGCCAGGATCGACAGCGGCAACCACTACTGACCCTTTGATATTATCGCCGAGAGCCCGAGGGAAAAGCTAAAAGACTCTCTTGGGACCAGCAACGAACTTAATCAGAACAAAACAGGGGGAGCGGGAAGTAAGTCCAGTTTCCCCACCTAGTCAAAGCGGGAGCCAGTACGAAATTGCAATGTCTTTTAAAATCCAAGGAAAGGAGAGGGCAGCCAGGTGAAGCCGAACTGCGATGCAACAGATGTAGAAAAAAGGCAGTTGATAATGGATTCTATGGAATTCGGAAAGCGAAGGGGTTATCGCAATAGGTCGGTAGTTTTCACAGAAAATCACCGACATGTCGTCTTTAATAATATGCCACAGTATGCAAATGCCGAATACTTTATAAACGAAAATGTTGTTGTATAATTATATCATGTTATTGGAATAATTGTGATAAATGATTTTCATTATTTCTTCCTCACATAGGCGGTGTTGCATACACAGACATTCGGACGTTCTAAAAATTGTCCCTACGAAACTATATAAGATACCAAAAATAACGACAAAAAATGATGATGAATACAAAATGGCTGACACGTAATGGAATCTAACTTCTGTCTTATCTCATCTATATTGATATTAGAAACATTTGCTATTCAATTTTAGTTATCCTTTCAATAGATTCCCTGCCAGGCTAAAATAAACTGTAACCTGCACACTTATATGCTTCATTATTGAATTGTACAGTTGTAAAACAGTACGGAGTATGCGTAGTGTAAGCGTTAGTCCTTGGAATGGATTTGGTGAAGTTTAAAGGTTGTTATAGCGAGAACTTCTTCAGAGCTATTTGTAGTCATCTAATACACATCCTTATTTTTACATCAACAGTTTAGAATATCTTAGATATGCATGATCCCCTGGTAATAGTATTACACTATCAAGCAATCGTCGCTACCTAGAGGTAGTGCCATGTTGCATTGCAGCGGAATTGGGCCGACACGACCAGGGAGGTAGGTCGTTTCCGTATCGTCGTCGTATTCCTTTTGCTCGCATAATACCGCTGTTAAGTGACACCTTCAATTACTTTTCAGTTTCGTGCGGTTTGTGAGTAGCCGGTGGCCGATTTGTGTAGGATGGCAACGTATCGGCATAGTAATTATGTGGATGTTTCAGGGCATCGGTAATCGTAACAATCCTTTAAAGAAATCGTCAACCTTAAAAGTATATATTTTCGTTTCATATTACAACAATACAACATTTGAGTCTATTTAGAACTAGACTACTAAAAAAAGCGTAATAGGGGGAAGAACTACTAAGTCTTTCCGGTCTCAAAACTCTAAATATTACCGGAACTACATACATCATTTATTTTATTATTATTATTATTATTAAATTTTTTAACAAAAAAATTGAATACATGCAGAATTGCAAGAATGTATATATATATATATATATATATATATATATATATATATATACACGTTTATTTCATTTTATATATTTGTGTCACTAAAGTTAAAATATATTATGTGAGTAGTACTATTTGACATATAAATTAACATGTCGTAATAAAAAAGTCAATTGCTACGTTTATAAAAATTTGCCCCATTAATATATAAGATTATTCAATTAAATAGTTGCCGCTGTCGATCCTGGCTGACAGGAGCAGCAGCGGAGGGAACGTGTGGT